>JAODTR010000019.1:2007593-2021095 GCA_025399935.1 Amblyopsis rosae
AGAGAGAGAGAGAGAGAGAGAGAGAGAGAGAGAGAGAGAGAGAGAGAGAGAGAGAGAGAGAGAGAGAGAGGGCCAGACAAAACAGCAGTGAACAAGGCCTCTCCAGCAGCCCGATGTGAGAGCAGGAGGACAATCACCAGTGAAAGAAGCAAGAGGCCCCTGCACCGGATAGCAAAAGGCTTCTGTTCCATGGGCCCCCTAGTGACCACGCTTGGCCCTCCACCCTGGGAAGGAAAGGATGTGGATGTGTCCTGGGAAGAGAGGGGAGAGCAGAGGAGAGAATAGGAGAGGAGAGGAGAGGAGGGGAGAGGAGAGGAGGGGAGAGGAGAGACATGAAGACATGGGCATGCAGGGCCAACACAGAGAGTGAAGGTTGAGAAGGAGACCCATCTATCCTGGTCGTGAACAGGAGACGTGTAGAGCTGGAAAGCAAGGGGAACTCCACACAGAGAGAGTCTTGTGAACACACTTTATACGCCCAGACGTGGAATGTGTGTGTGTGTGTGTGTGATGCTTCCTAAGCCAAGCCATCCGCCTCCTCATAATATTCCTGGGATCAGCTGCATCAAGCGCGAACGTCAAACCTCTCCACCATCTCACACACCCCAGAACAACCCCATGGCAGGGCTCCTCCTCCACCCACCCCCCAGCTAGCCCTGTCCCGTCTGCAGGGGCTCCAGGCTCCTTCTGCTCCAGCAGTCTGGGACAAGGACACCATTAACTGCGGGGCTGTGGAGGGCGTGTGGGACAAGAGGCCCAACACACTGTGGGCGCCCTCAGACAAGGCCTGAAACAAACGTTACAGGCCTGGCACAGAATGGAATCATCCGGCCAGTGTCACTGAATACATTTACCTACCTCACAGCTCTTTCAGCGCTGACACGCTTTGTTTTATACCAGGGGAGGTGGGACCCAGGGTGTGTGTGTGTGTGTGTGTGTGTGTGTGTGCGTGTGCAATGTGAGAAAGGGTGACAACAGGGTGGGGGGACAAATGACACGAAGGAAATAACGCTCCAGGTTTCCACAGTGACAGCCCCAGCTCAGAAAACTTCACTGTTTGGGAGTGCGTGTGTGTGTGTGCGTGCGTGCGTGCGTACGTCCGCATCCTCCCTCACATTGACGCCAGAAGGTCTTGTTGATTGTTGCGTTTTGTTTTACTTTTCGCCTCCTTTTTTCCCCCTGTTCCTCCTTTGTTTCTGCGCTGCTTCCTGGGGTCTTTTCTAGACTAATTGGAGACCTGGAGAGCAGAGCAAACTCCGGACAAGGCGCTGCTTTCTAAGCTCCTCGACTCCAGTGTGGACAAATAACTAACAGGAGAGAAGCGTTTGGTCAACAAGAGTGGACGTCACAAAGTCAGACTCTCAGGCGTCAGGCTGTGGTTTCTATCAAACCCTAGGTTTACGTTTAGATTCCTGGGAGCAGACACCAGGCCTGATAGATCATGATAAGGAATTAGTATTAGAGCCACATTCAACCTGCTTTATGTTGCATCATTTGTCAAGAAAAAATAAAAATAAATACAAAGAATTTTTTTTACATAAAAGAGGACATCCAGAATGCATCAAGACTATGCTTATGTAATATAAAGGCTATGTAATGGGTTTGTTTCAGAAGGCAAAATGTAGGTAGTTTGTAATAAATTGATGCATACTTTAAACCTATCTTACAAAAAAAATATAAATTGAATTAATAAGGAAGTATGTAATTGTGCAGGCTTACAGCCAAGTCGATGATTTCCTCAATAAACACATTTTAAAATGAATCTCATCTGCTGCGGCAATAGAAAGTAATTAGAGTCTCATTTCTCACATAAACCATTCTCGTTCAGCTAATCTCCTCCAATCCACTGGGTTTGATTCAGTCATCTTTTCTCTCATATTCTAATCCATTCTGCTTTTGAGGCTTTGTGTGGAGCGCAGCGCGCCACCACAGCCACAAAGACAAGCCACTGAGCTATGACATTAAATGTATTGTTAACCAGGCGGCAGCCCAAACCCCCTTATACGGGCGCACCACGCACGGCAGTGCATGTTTTCAACCTCGTTGTCATGGGGATGATCTCTCACACACACACACACACACACACACTATCCACTCCTCCCCCTTCATCAAACCTCCCTTGTAACAATTTGGACTGACATAAATTCATCCTTTTGTGTGGGACCCGTTGGCTCTCCTAAACGAATAGCCTCTCAGCACCTGAACTTTGAAATATGAAACAGGAAGGGAAACACTACATCTCTTTAATACAGGGTAGGGGTGGTCGGGAGGAAGATGCTTTATGGGGCACTAGCCTAGACAGATGAGGGTCTTACATATAACTCACCCTGTGGCAAACCACTGGTGCTAGTATAGAGGAATCAGAGAGAACAGATGGGAAACAGAGGTGAAGAGAGATGACAAGGAGAGGAGAGGAGAGGAGAGGCACCTTACTATTAGCTGATGGACAAACCTTGCCACCAGGAGAAAACAACGCATGTGAAAAACCCCACACAATCGGACATTCGGTCATTAAACCCTGCTCCAAATAAACACGTGTTTCAGATACAATAACAGATGTACCTATCTAACCTTGAGAAAAGGGTATTGCTTTCTCATCTCCACACAGCGATGCCTAAATAAATCTAACCAAAGGCAACTTCTAAGAACTTCAGAAAAGTCCTTAGACTATCCAGTATAGACCTACAGACCTTTTATAAAATACAATAAAATATGACCAGTATTTACTCAAAGTGACTTGTTGATCTAACAGAGATGTTCTCACAATTGTGATACCTCCCGCATTATTATAGCTAGATTTAAAGTGTATACAGTATACAAATTATTACATTTTGTAAAAGTATTTTACATTTGAAGAATATTAACTTTATTCAATAAAAGAAAATGCAAAGAAAAAATGTTGTACAACAAAAAATCTATTAACAATTATAGAAAAACAATATATATAGAAACCATGGCCTACAGACGTCAAACTAAAAACATTTTAGAAAGCATTATAGTCAGAGACTTCGCAAAACATCCCCTTTTGTTGAAATGTTCATTCTCTGTGTTACTTGGTGTCTTTGTCTTTGTGTCTTTCTGCAGCCTGCCAAGGCTTCTGTTTGAACATGTCTTCCCCCGCCTCAAACAGGACAAAGGATGTATTTTCGATACGTTCACCATGGCCATACGTCAAAATGAAGACCTATTGTGACACAAGACACCTCCTTAAAAATATGCATGCCAGCTAATTGAGTTTGTCTATAAAGCACATATTCACTGTCAAGACGTCTGACAGCCAAGAGCAACCTTCATGACATTTTGAAGGTTTCTAGAAAGTCAACACTGCAGACAAGGACACACAAACACACACACACGCACACACACATGCACACACACGCACACATGCACACACACGCACACACACTACAATACAGCGTCGAGGGGTCTGGGACATCCTGCAGACAGCATCCTGTGCAGCTCTGAATACCTCTTGTGTGCTTGGCCCAGATACCTGCTTGGGATCTGCATGGGGACCTGGCTGACTTGTGGCCTGGGCTTTATGTGTCTTGTTTGGGTTCTGGCCCGCCATCTTCCCATCGCTCCTCTCGCTCTGCCTGTCTCAAGTGGGCTGCTCAGGGACCCCTGGGAACCCAGCCTGCCGCCCCGCAACGCCCGCTTCCCTCCTGAATTAGCCCTTATTACACACTGGCTGGCACACACACACACACAGAGACGCAGTGGGGCTTAACAAGCAGCACGCCAGAGAGAGGGTAGGAGACATGGGAAGCAAGCAATTTGCCAGCACACGCACGCACACACAATGTGCTTTCCCAGGGTGTTGGAGAACAGAGCGGAGCTACAAGCCAGCACATGCCCAAAAGACCAGACCAGACCAGACAAGTCCAGACCAGACCAGACCAAACCAGACCAGACCGGAACAACACCACACCACACCAGTCCACATGAGATCACACCAGAACAGACCAGACCAAACAAGACAAGACCAGAACCAGTTTACTGAGGCAGACCAGGTCCAGTCCCACACCACACCACTAACCTGACGTCTTTTGAGACAAATTAATCTGGGGAGTCGTCCATTTGGACGAACTGTGAACCAGCAGCTTGTTGTTCTCCACTCTTGAGTGTGTGAAGAGTGACACCTTTTCCATTGAGAACAGCCTTTGCTGTTCTAATATATTAGAACAACTGATGTTATATTGTATTATCTAGGCTACTGCGTTAACCCCTGTCACACATAGACCACGCCTGTAGCTAACAATACGAACGCTGATTGGCCACACATAGTGTAGGTTTACCGGCCTGAAACACGATTTCCAAGCTCTCCAGAATGATTCTCGAGGCAAAGTCAAACTGACGCTTGTGAGATCAGGATGGTCTCACAAGCGTACAACACCACAGGCTCTAGACCTTTGCACCATTAGACCACCGTATAGACCTCTGCACCATTAGACCACCGTATAGACGCTGCACCATTAGACCACTGTGTAAACCTCTTCACCATTAGACCACTGTATAGACCTCTGCACCATTAGACCACTGTATAGACCTCTTCACCATTAGACCACTGTATAGACCTCTGCACCATTAGACCACTGTGTAAACCTCTTCACCATTAGACCACTGTATAGACCTCTGCACCATTGGACCACTGTGTAGACCTCTTCACCATTAGACCACTGCATAGACCTCTGCACCACTGGACCACTGTGTAGACCTCTGCACCATTAGACCACTGTGTAGACCTCTGTACCATTAGACCACTGTATAGAACTCTGCACAGCAGAACATGGTAAAGTTGCAGCTCGCCTGTAAAAGCACTTAAGGGTTAAATGTGTGTCTATAAGTATTACAATATAATTTATATTAGGCATCTGAATTAACATTAATAGTGTACAGTACGGCATTTTGTTTCATAAGGTGTTTCTCAATTGCAGGAACTGCACGTTTATCGCTATGTCTGAACAACCAGGAAATGTTTAGTGGAACTCATGACTGTAATTTTTATCTTGGTAAATGTTTAAGCCATATGAAAACATATTTTCAGGGAATCTGTTACAGCAACAATGCGGTTGTGAGACAGAATATGTTATAAAGATAGCTAATTCCTGTAATGCTGGAAATGAAAATTAGACCCAATCGCATGCCATAAAGACCGATATTAAATGTGAATGCTAGGACACAGAAACAGAAAGAAAATACAAATAGCACTAACGGCAACAACAGCCATCAAGGATCAGAGCACTTAAATACAGAGGGGAACAGGTGAAACCAATAAACAAATAAATGCAGAAGGACTGGAACAGGACTGGAACAGAAACAGGTGGAACTAATAATACCATCAATAAAGCAATGGGAAAGACAGAAAACCAGGAATGGAAGAGAATTAGGGAACACAGGGAAACAGACTGGAATTGGAGAATCATGGAACTCAGGGAAAACATGGACTGGAGCAGAAACACTTCCAGACTGTTACAATTACAAATAAATAGCATAGCCTAGTTTGCGCCAGAGCGCTCTGCCACACTTTGTTAGTATACTATGGCCTTAATTCACTATAGGCTATCACAACATACAACTTAGCAACCACTTCGGTTGGCTCCATGTTGATTTCTGCTGTCGTTGTTTTGACGCACTCTCCAGAAACCAAAATCTAATCAGCCAATCACGTGGAACCTATACTCAAAGCATTACAGCATACAGACACAGTAAAGGTTGTTGTTCTGTTTCATCATAATGGAGAAGAAATGTGATGGTTGGAGGATCTCCAATGAGTTTCACACACAACAGTCTGCAACAGCAGCCTTTCTGAACGCACAGCGCATCTATCCTTAAGAAGATGGGCTATATCGACACAGTAGCAGAGGTACAGCAGGTGCTGTAAATGTGTGCATATGTGTTGCCCTGAGCATCAACCCAGTCAACTCCTTGCCCATGCCTGGTCACCTACAATGGATGTACAACCTCCCCCCGGACAGAGGGAACACTCCTGGAGTGAGAGAGAGAGAGACATACTCCGTTCTGGCTTCAGTCCACTGCTTGCTGTGCTAACTTCCTCTCATGCATTCTCTTTTTACTTTCTCTCTCTCTCTCTCTCTCTCTCTCTCTCTCTCTCTCTCTCTTTTTTTTTTTTTATAATTCATTCGTCACTCCAGACCAGCCCAAGTATGGGGAACAGAACATTCACTGGTTACCTTGTTCCAAACTTACTCCTACCCACAAACACATAAATGCATGAGTCACTCTGAAATGAATCAGCTCTGATATAGGGATGTTTCAGTCTTTTACTTTCCAAGACAACTTTTCCTTGTATGTTTGTGCTGTTTTGTATTTTTGTTTATTCTTGTCCATTATACAATTTACATAATGTATTGTTTTTAAATTATTATTATTATTATTATTATTAATAATATATGACAAGATCAGTATAGAAATTAAAAGAAAAAGTTACAAAAAAGTTACAAATCACACCACAGCATTCCAATTCAATTAGTCCAGAAGTCTGCCATGGATTTAAATATTATTTTTCTATTTGATATCCTCTGATTGGGGTGAGGGTCTACAATTATAATCAGTTAATTTATCAGGCATTCATCCACAGCAATTTACAGTGAGTCAATTGACCTTGAAACAGCTCTCCTTTGGATGCCATATGATGTTCCCTCAGAAACTCTGCCCCATACACTGGAAACACATTGTGAAGGCTAGGACATTGTTGAGTGGTGCTGTCTGCACTACTTTGTTTGTGTTCCTATTTACAGAGCCAGGACACAAACAGAACCAGCAGCTATCATACTGAGAACAAAGTGTACTAGTTTACAAGTCACTTTCATATTTCATCTTTCTCATTGGTGCATATGGGGAACCTACCCTGCTCCTATATGGTGCACTAGTCCCTAATATAGTTTAAGTATCATCCTTAGAAAGGGGCTGGTTAAGAAACTTGCTAAAGGATATTGACCGTAGACCCACATGACCTCCTGGATGGTAAACAATCTTTCAGATCACCATGCAGCAGTTCTCAAACCTTAAAAATAATCTGTAGAAGTGCATGACACGGTCACACGTTTTTGCATCCACTGGCCAGAATAGTAATGGAGAGAAAACAGAATTACCACTGAAAAAAGGTATGCCTGTTTTATTCAAGTTGAACTCAGGGATGATGGGAAAATCATGCTGGGGAACTCAATCATAACGAAAACATCTCTCCCTTCAATGCCATAGGGTGCTCCCTCAGAAGTACGGCCCCCCAAATTGGACATGCACTACCAAGGCTGTGATAGTGTTTATTGGTATGGTCTGCACCACTTTGATTGTGTTTCTGTTTACAGAGTCAGGGTTGTAGCCTATAGGAACACAAGATTTACTCAGAACATGCAGCTAACAGGCCATGAAATATTCAATGAATTTGACTAAAAGTTTATAATGAGTGCTTACAATCCTTTATCTGTCAGCTTATACGACTCCTCATTTAATTATAATAATAATCATAATCAAAATTATAAAAAAATAAACAATAACAACGTATTATTATAGCAGTCTTCTACTCTTATATTAATGTTATTATTAAACATATCTTGCATAGTCCTTCTCCACAGAATAGGGAAGGATTCCATCTGCATTTGGTCACATCACTACACTCTCCAAACCTAATATCTATGACATCTGCCACTTGCTAAGTATTCACCAGCACTATTGTATTATGCATCCAGAGAGCAGCTCTGGCTGAAAGCCTTTGGCAAAATTAAGACTGATGTTATGAATAGCATCTCAGGACATCTCAGGACATCTCATTGATGCCAGATGGGTTGTGTGAGCGCTAGATTGGCCCCAAGAAAGAGACCTTGCACAAACATTATTGTGGAGCGCAGTGTTACGCTATTGTTGGGCCCGGCATCCTGCCAAATTAGACTGGAGCGACAGGGAGCTGCCAGTCGCCTTGTCTTGACCGCTGGGCACACAAGGGGCTTTTGTCAGCGGTCAGTGGAGGCTACAATGGCTCTCCAAGAGCCAGGACCCCCACCCCTAACGCCGCAGGGAGCCCGGACAGGCGTGCATGCACAGGGAGGTCAGGGCTAAGGGGCAGGAGAGGCTGGTGGTCTTAGGGCATAAGGCTGAGGTGGAGCCCACTGCCCATGCTGTTGAATCTGGGGCCTGACCCCAGGCCTGCTCCCCTCCTGTGGGGGTCAGAACTGGACCCCAGAGCTTAGCCCCTACACCCCCAGCCCCTGCTGAGAACAGGGATGTGGCTATTCAACGGGGCCGGAGCAAGAGCTGTGTCCGGGTCAGAGCCGGGCTCACTGCTCTGCAGTGGACTCATTAAGAATCACTCACTGTTGGAGGTCAGTGTGAACAGTCCCAATTAGCATGGGATTGGGTTGCACAGCACAGCATGATTGATCGTATTGATCCGATTCCTCCAGTTCACTTCAAGTCATCCCATTCAGAGATATCTGCAAAGAGGGCAGCCACGCAGCACTAACATACATGTACCGTCCAGATGGTTTGTATGGTGACAGTACGCATTTGAAACACACACACACACACACACACACACACAAAGCACAAGGCACATTTTCTCCTGTCTTTGCTAAGCTATAAGAATATTAACACTGTCGGTACTTGGGCTCCTAGCAATTATTCTAGGGAATAGAATGGGACAGAACGTTGGCTACTTGTGACAATCGGTGACCTGTTTTACTACTCACATAATAATACTACTGACATAATAAGTTGCTTGTTGATTTCAAGTGTCTGCAAAATGCTGTACATGTACATATAAATGTAAACACGCACACACACACACACACATTGTGGAGCCCTGGTGAGACCAGAGACAACTGAGAGAGAGAGAGAGAGAGAGAGAGAGAGAGAGAGAGAGATGGGACACATAGACCCATCCATCACACTACACTGCACTTCCCATCAGATAAACCCAAAATACACCGCATGCCTAGAGGGGCTGTGAATATAAATTGCTTTGCTGTGCCATATATGACCTCATATTGCCAAAAGGCTGACTTCTCAGAAGTATTAAACAAAACCTTGTATTTAGAATAACACACATGTTAAAAAGGAAAATGCATTTCCCACACAAAGATGGGGTCACCCATGCACCCCGTGAAAATATACATAAACCAGTTTGTGAAGGAAACTAATGCGAGGAGTGTGTGTTAGAGTATATCATGTAAGTAACAAAAGCAATTCACTACTCTGCTTGTATTGTGTGTGTGAGTGTATGTGTGTGTGTGTGTGTGTGTGTGCGTGTGTGTGTGTGTGTGCTTGAATACAGAGTATTCTGCAGAAGTTTGGTCTCGCTTATTCACTAATTAACACTTATTTGAGTTGTTATAATAAAGTTGTTATAACACCTTAATCATCATTGTTGAGAGAAGCACAATATCCGCACATTAAGTAATGTTGCCCAAGTACTGCAATTCATAAGCAAACACTGAAGTGACTCTCCATAGGTTTAAGCCTATAGTCACAGCCTCCACCATGTTCTCCAGACTGAGAGAAAAGAGGAGGGATCAGGAGGTGAGCTGATAAGAGTTGGGAGCAGGTTGCGCCTTGTCCTGTGAGAGACCTCCATGACGACCCTCTCTAATCCATCGGACCATCCATCCATTCTCCCATCCATCTCCCCTTGTCGACAGTTAGTGACTGGGCAGGCCGTGCAGAGGAAGCCCTTGTCTAGATAGTGCTCTTATCACTGCTGGGTTGGTCCAGCCTATCCCCAGCTATCCATCAGCCTGCCTGTTTACCTTCACTGCACCCTGATTGGCCGGCCCACCAGAGATAAGATAGGTGAGGGGCCTACTTGTGATTCTAAATGTTCTGGTTTAATGACGTGGCTTTTGTACTTTTTACACCCAGTAAATTATAATAAAGATAAACCTTGAGAGTTCATGAGTGTCATATCCCAGAGGCCATCTTCACAACATGCAGAAAGCTCAGCAAGCTGCCAGACCCCCCTCCCTCCACTATCATCTCTCCTCTCCTTGCCTCTTCTGTTTGTTTTGCTTGCATTAGTATTCCAAGGGGCCGAATTATGCATCAGCAGAGGGACATCCATCTCCATCTGGCCTCCGTCTTCCGCTCGCGCTTAAATAAGTGGCCAATTAACTCTCTGGCGACCATGTGCGCTTGTCCCCATCTTACAGTAGATTAATGAGCAGCCAGCTCTTTCCCTTCCCAGGCCCATTTATCAGCACCAGCAACTAGGTCAGGGGATGATTAAATGTCCGGACTGCAGGGGCCTCCTGGGGCTTGGGTCCCACCAGCTGTAGGCTCCAATTGGTCTTAATTGCTCCCCGCTTTCTTAGCGGTGAGAGCAAAGAGAGAGGATTCCACTGGCAGGTCCTATTAGAACCAGTGCTGAGGCATTTTGGATGTCTTAAATTGTGTGTGTGCGCGTGTGTGTGTGTGTGTGTGTGATTTGGCGGACAGTGTCCGCATCATTAGAGTGAGCGTATTGCTAAAGTTCTCATTGGACTACTGTAACTAGCCATCTTTTGACTCAGATATTAATATTAGATAGACTGGCCAGAGGACTTCTTGTTAAAATAATATCAATAGAATCTGAAGGAATCCAGATTATACTGTATATGAGGATATATACATAAGGATATTATATTTAGTAATATAAGATTTATTTACATGTGGACTTCGTGTTTTGAGTTGACAGTACATTATAGAATGAAATGTCTTACTGTATTTAATTTGTTATTATTAATAAACAGAAATTGTATATACAAATGAGTCAATATACATGACATAATTATCTGTTTTATTTATTTAACCTAAATGTCTTTAATGTATATAGCACCTACCTGTAAACACATTCAAACCCTAGTTTAACTGAATATAAAACAAGGGTCAAACGTATCCTGAGGCTGACTTTTCTTCCTTCACCACTTGTGTTAGCAACATGTCTAACAGCCAGCTCATTGATCAGTATTAGTTTGTCTGAAAATGTGATTAGCACTTGTATGTTAGCGTGGGACACTTGATGGAATTAGCCTAGCCTAGCGCAGTGGCAGATGCCTTTTATAGAATTAGTGTGTGCGGTTACGTCTATTGCAGGCTAAACACATTAGCAGATGTGTGTGGAAGTGTTTATCGGCCTATAATTGAGTTCTGTGTCAACCAGCCAGGGATGTCAGAAGTGTGTGTGTGTGTGTGCGTGTGTGTGTACGTGCGTGTGTGTGTACGTGCACAGGCTAAATCCTGTGTGTACGTGCACAGGCTAAATCCTCACCTGTGGAACACGTGACTGAATCTAAAAGTACTCTAATACATGTAATAATATTAGCAGTGATCTTGCTACATAGTTTGACATTTTCCGTTTTAGGAATTTAGAACTCTGTAATTGTTTGTGTCATGGCATTAGTTGTCATAGCAGCATTCATGTAGTACAGTAGTACAGCCCATATAACTGTCTGAGAAGTAGAGAAGGCTATCATGGCATTTGAAAGGCATGTAGTCTGTCTACCCTGGTCCTGCCCTGGTCCTGTCCTGGTCCTGTCCTAGTCTTATGGTCCTACCTGGTCTTATGGTCCTGTCATAGTCTTATGGTCCTGCCTGGTCTTATGGTCCTACCTTATAGTTTTATGGTCCTGCCTGATCTTATGGTCCTACCTTATAGTCTTATGGTCCTGCCTGGTCTTATGGTCCTACCTTATAGTCTTATGGTCCTACCTGGTCTTATGGCCCTACCTTATAGTCTTATGGTCCTACCTGGTCTTATTGTCCTACCTTATAGTCTTATAGTTAGCAGCAGCTGGACAATCCTTGCTTGGCTCTGAGCTGATTAGGAGCCAGGCTGGAGCCATGGCGCTTCTCCGGGCCCCTGCTATGCCTGGGCGCCCACAGAGGGGATGGCTATAGGGGCCAAGGTCAGTGGCCAGGCCGACCTCTGACCCCTGGTCATGTTTGGACACGTCCCCACACAAAGCAGAGCAGGGGCCTAAAACAGCAGATTAGAATATGGAAGGGATGAAAGAGGGCAAGAGGGCTGTGGACCCTCACTGGTGTGTGTGTGTGTGCTGTTGGCATGGAGACCTGCTCAAAGAATGACCAGTGGACTGTCGGACCACCGGACCTTCACTCGCCCCAGCCCTCTTCTTTCAGGGCCCTTGTCCAGGTCTGTGTGGAGGCCAGGAGGGAGGTATTACACCACGGATCATCCCATATTACTGGGCTGCCTGCCTTTCAGGTTGGGCTTAGTTTTGTTAGCTTGCTCTGGTCTTATTCTACTGCCTTTCATTCTACAAAGACTAAAACATCAGTCCGAGCCCTTTGATGTCCTCATACACTAACCACCACAATGTTACAATACACACTTGTCTCCAGCTAAACAAGAAATAGTAGGTACCATAGTAACATCATACAACAATGGTGGTATGATAACAAGAAGCTTCCACTAGTTTCAAATTGAAAATCCTAAATCCATAAAATTACAATACTGTAACTAAATATATACGAAACTAAAACAAGTTTACAGATCTCAGTAAATATGACTAATTTCAGAAAATAACTTAAAAGATTTTTATAATTCTGTGTAGCCCAACAGGGGAAAAAAGCGGCATGTAGATACAATAGTACAAATACATTACATTCACTAATGTATCTGCAGATTATGTGCAGTATGTGTATGCGTTTTCTTTCAGTTCGTTTTTCAGATAGTGTTTTACAGTTTTGTTCAATAAATAAAAATAGGACCGAACAAGAAAGCAAAAAAATAATACCTAGACATTTCATAAAGTATGTCGTCACATTCTCCATTATTGGTCTTTACATTTTCAAATTTATGAAATAACAGTTGAAATACACTATACAGTATTTCTGTATATTCAATATACATTATTTGACATTATAGCTAGCTTTACTAGGTGGATTTAGGAGGATTTCACTTGTTGATAGCTGACGGATGTCTATGACATTTGTAACACATTTAAACTCTACATTTAAAATGTACTGTATTGTGTATAGCTCTAAAATCCTGTCTTTCTATAAATGTCTGAAGTGGAGCTACAGCATGCTTCCTATTAAAATAACTATTTTTAATTATGCTTACTAAACAGTCACTGATGAGTAGGGAACAGGATGACTTTGTATGTTTACAGTCATAGGCCCTCTTATAGGTCTGTCACAAGCGTCTGTGTGCGACCAGTGAAACTGTAGATCACCTCAGCGCTGTGTCCAGCTGCAGATGTCCTGTCCTGACCACAACTATTTGGACTGCATTAACCTGTGGCCTCCAACTAACCCTTCACCCCGCTCTGCCCAGCTGTGCGTGCGTGCGTGCACGTGCGGGTGCCTGCGCATGCATTACCAGGAGGCAGTTGCTGTGTCTTGTCTAAGAGCAGCAACCCATGCCAGTTCACTCTTGTTCAGGCTAGATGGTGCATCTATGTGTGTGTGTGTGTGTGTGTGGTGCGTGTGTGTGTGGGAAAGGGGGGGGGGGGGGGGGGGCCGGGGGACTCGCTCTGACGCCCCGG
>JAODTR010000019.1:2034424-2048598 GCA_025399935.1 Amblyopsis rosae
GACTCATTCCCTACCCGGAGTAGGCACTCCATCGGTTTCCTGCTGAGAACCATGGCCTCAGATTTTGCGGTACTAATAGTACCGCAAATAGTACCTTTGATAGTAACTGTATGTAAATATAAAATGTCCCGTTAGCAAGGTTAAAACCAACAGTTTTTGCCTACGTCCATTACTCAAAGATCACGCATGTAAACCAAAGAGTTTAGAATTATAGAAAGATTGAGCATTATAATGCATTTCAATGGAAGCAAAAGTGCAACGCTTCTGGTCTGAGAAAAGTTGCCCCCCTCCTATCAAAAATCGAACGTGGAAGTTTCATCTGTTGGAACATTTCTGTTAAGTTTTATTCTCTCTGATGTAAACTGTTAACAGTGCACATCAAACAAAAGACCGGCGCACAAGCTGACGTTACAAGCCCAAAACTCTAAAACCTTTGGTTTTAGTGATCGGATACACCGTTTACATGTGGATGAAAGGCCAAATCACGCAGAAAAAGGTTAGTTAAATATAGCCAGTGTATAGCAGTGTACGTGCGGTCATCTTAGATGTGTCCCTGCTCCAACACACCGAATTCTAATGAATGGGTCGTTATCAGGCTTCTAACAACCCATTCATTTGAATCAGGTGTGTTGGTTTTGCATCTAAAACATGCAGTGCCGAGGGTTTGCATACATAGTACAATGGTGTTGATGGCTATTAATTTTAATATGGTAAGACAAAAATAAACAAACAAAAAATAGATTGAGGGCTTTAAGTCTGTATTGTGATTTAACTGACCACACAAAATGCATGTCTGCTATAAGTTCCATTATAACATCCACAATGCAACCCAGCAACAACAGTGACCCTGAATGATAAAATGTTATGCTCATAACAGAAATAAATTCATAACAGCAGTATCAAGGAAATACTTTCCCTCATTTATTCATTGTTGCAGCACCCTACGTTTGGTTGTCATGGCAATGAAAGGCCAGAGTTGCTTGATGCTTAAACGGTACGGCAACTATTTATTATCCCATGTATACCAAACAATCATCAAACAATCTTAAGGTGACATTGGTTAAAATGTAATTTGTGTGAAACAATAAACAACAGTATTTCTTTGGCCGGACGTCAAACTAATGTCATCACACAAATTAATGGTTCTTGTGGGCGCAAGGCCAACACAGGATCTAACAGTAAAAGGCCAGACAAAGACAACACACTTAAAGAAAGAAAGAAAAGCTAAGCCTTGGCCTAAACTAAACGTGTTGAAGTATGAAACAATAAGAGGTTATGTGAGGGGGAGGGGGGAGGCAGACAGCCGTGGAGATATTTAAGGCCCCTGGTTTCTGTTCAAAGTGATAGAAAAAAGACAGCGTCGGCCTGCTTTCTATCGTCCTCTCTAAACAAGGAAGCGGTTCGTCACAATGCCTTCACGCACTACGCCGATAGAAAGGGGGCTCGGGAAAGAGTCATCCGCCAGGCAAACTGCACATTTATTTGTACGGACAGGGATTAGACACCGCTAGTGTAGTAGAGAGAGGGTTTTGCCTAATACAACATGGTGCTAGAGTAGGTTTGATGTTTTATCAATGACTCAGTCGGCACAAAGATCAAACAAACGTCCAATCACTCTTGATGAAGGCTATCGTCGTGCCGTTTCATAGTTACAGCGAGGACAGTACTTGAAGAAGAAACGTAAACTGAATTAGTAACTTAACTATCAAGTTGTCCTTGAACCGTTTCTCATGGGTGGCACTCACTTGTGTGCATGAAGCTACATTGTAACATTATCATATGTAACACAATGCAGTCAGCAAAGTAGTAAAAAGTCATTCAGTGTTGGGGTTATGCTTGGGCCAGTCTGGGAGGCAGACAGTGCCTGCAAAGGAGAGACACACCACACCAGACGTCTATAAAAAAGGAGACACACCAAACAAAGTACTGCATTGTTACAGAATTCCTTAGCCAATGTCTGTTATCAAAACCAATCCAGACATGAATCCCATTTGACAAAACCCATTTGTTTCTTTGATATTAATTTGATATTTGACTGAAAGTTAATTGGCATAGAATCGCTTAATCTATCTTTTATGTGTTGCAAACATTTTGTTAAAGTACTGTATACATTTAGCTACATGCAAGCTATCATTCCAGCACACATAAAACATGTCACTCACTTATATCACTCGAGTCAGCAGCGAATGTAAAGGGTTACCAGCTTTGGAGAAAAGAAAAAAAAAAAACAGCCACTTGCCTTTCTTACTGTTGAGTGGTGGTTTTACATCAGTTTACCTTAATCTTAAATGACCATTTACAATGACGTGTCTGTGATCAAAAGGAAAAGAGGGCCAATAACATGGACCTAAATCAATACAATGTTGCCATGGGCACAGGCCAGGTGGTCTCTGGGTAGCAGAGACATATGGGATGGATAATACTGTTAGGAGTGCAAGCCTGAAGCACTGACCATATCACAGCTCAAGGTGTTTGTCCAAAAACAGCAACAGTGACAATGTTATCTAACGCATCACAATATTATGTTCTCCTGGGGAAGTGGGTCAAGCGTCATTAGGGCCCCATTATCAGTCTTAATGGGAGCACTTATAGCAGTAACATGCTATATGCACTTGGAAAGTAGAGGGTTGGACATATCCCCATGTGCTTTAAATGCTCCTGCCAATAGGTACAAAGAAACAAACACTGGTGGACAAAAACAGAACAGAGACTGTATCCTCCACAAGGATCCTCCCATATCATGCCATTAACTTCAAGTTGAACCTTAACATGGTATAATACCTAGCCTAATATAACCATTCTACATGGTCCAATATATTACATGAAGATAATGTCGGGATGGTGAGCAGGTGATGTTTATGTTTTGCGGCACTCACCTATTGTTTGAGTGAATTAAAACCAGGTGAGGTATTATATTCTAAACATTAATACATCAGAAAACAGCCATTTTCTATGTAAACTAACATATAGTGAAGTAATTTGAGCATCAGTAGAGAATGACATCACACTCTGTTTGCGTTGTAATGAGACAAGCTCTGCCGGTGTGCTTAGTGTGACATCTATTGGCAGAATGTCACAGAGACTCACAAAACACACCCTTATTAACCAATGGAAGTTAAAACAGAACACTTGAGAATCACTGTACATGTTCAACCAAAACACATTGGTTTTTAACATTAAAATGATTTGTTCTGTAAGCGTTGCTAGATGTTATTATTACATACATTTGTAATGATTACAGTATAGTAGTCACTGAAAGGTTTAACTACTCCAAGAAGTGTTACAGTGGGTAGGTGGTTAGCAATGCCATACCTTGAGTGTTCGTCATTGAAAACATTCAAGTACAATAAAGCATTAAGTAAGATTAAATAATGGTTATCTCACAACTAGGTCACCCAGAGTTTTCTTTGTGTGTGAACGAGGCAGTGATGTGATTGTGAAGTGTTATGCATGTCATGGCAGGCACTTAAATGGAAAATGATGCTGTCAAACATAAATATGATTATCTCACTGCTGGATGGCTTTAATTAAGGCTACTTCCATCAGGCTGTGTATACCAAAGGCAACCCTCTTGCTCTCTTCAGTAGAGCAGTTAATACATTAACCCTTTGTTCTGGGGAAAGTGGAACATTAAGGCTGTGGTTCTAAGGGACATCCAAGCCACAACATGTTAACAGCATAATGCTCATGGGAGCGATGCACAAACATGGAACTATGCTGAAATAAACAACATACCTCCTAGGGGTCTTATCAAGAACAGGGCCATTAACAAATGTATTATGGCAGAGTGTAAGTGCATTTCCAATGTAAAAATTAAAAAAAGGTCAAATGGTGTGACAGCATCTATTTCCATCTGTGACACACCAGATTAAAACCTTGTTACAAAAAACTTCTAGCAAATGAGTCTTAACAATGATACTGCATAGATTAGAAGCTTTCTGTAAACAGAAATCTGTAGGCAGCTAGGAATGTCAGGTAACTCAACTCACAGTGGCATGTGTAGGCACTTCTAGAAAAACTGACCGTTTTCTGATCTGGTTCAAGTAGCTAGAGTGTCAAAGTAGCAAGAAGACAACCTGTCATGTTAGTACAGTAGATACAGTAGTAATAATAACTATCTTTAAAAAAAAACTATGCAACATTACAATTATATAAAACAGATCTTAATTGACATTATTTAATATTATGTAACCTGTGTTATCTTAGAACTAAGCAAGCCTAAACTCAAAATAGCCAATGAAAGACACTGGAAAGAACAGAGTCCTGTGCTGAACTGCAGTGGACACATACTGTACCCTGACTGTTTCCAAACAAATAGGCTGTTTCCTGTGTGTTGCGCACTTTTGGTTGCATTAGTGAGGTTGGGTGGAATGGAAACCTGCTGAGAGGTATTTGCTCCATTTGCTGAGAGCCACCCGTACGTGCAGTAAACCCTCTGGGCTGTGGACACTGAGCGTACCACGCTGCAACTGGACAGTGTTCCACATGCTGTACATAGTGGGTGGAAATACAGACGCCATTAAAACATGCCTCCTTCAACACCATGGGGCCTCTCCCAAATAAATGCCACATGTACCTGTGCAGTATTCCCTTCTCTGCTGTTTGCCAGCCTCATACGGAAAGCAAATGAGTGAGTGTTTACATGAATCTAGACTGTGGCGAATGGTCACACTGATCAACAGACAGGAGCCACTGTAAGTGACAGTGAACATTCTCCCATACACATTCCCGCCATAATGAAGGCAAAGAGGCAAAGTAAACTCAGAGTTTGTTTAACATGTGAATGACATCTGAATGCATGTATTCACCTTCACATTTTGAATGGCTCTGGAACAATTAAGCAGGCACCCTACTTACTGTGAGGCATAATGTGGTGCATGGCCACAGACAAGAAGAAGATGGCATCACTGTAGTAGGCTCCAGAGCCCGCGCTGAAGTGCTTCTGCATGGCTTCCACAATGGGAAACAGCTTGTGTGTTAAGGTCACCACATCATGGAAGACCACCTGGATGGGAGGATAACACAGCAGAGAATGGCTATACTCGATGCCTCGATACGAAAAACAGTCCTGTCATTTAGTGGGGGAAAAGGAGTTATGATACGCACCTTTTGTCAATAACAAACCACTGGGAAAGAACTAATATGACTGATTATATCCATTCCATGCAATTTCATCTTGCATTGCATTCCATTAATTCAACGAGATAAAACAAGGTTAGGATCTAATAGCAATAAAATAAGTATGCTCAAATGCTCAAGCTAAACCAGAACAGACCATTCCTAACACAATGCCAAACTGAAGTACATGTTAGAAAGTTACCTTTACCTCTCATCTTTATTTATCCCTCAGCATCAATCAATCTCCACACAGTGGAAGGCATTTTGTGTAAGCAGAGCATGCAAGGTCTCCCAGAGGACAAGATGCGTACTGGATAAGCTAACAGGCATCATGCTCAAGCATATACCTTGCTTGAGAGTGCTCTCCATCATATGGTTAGAAGATGACAGCATGCTTGTAAAAGGCTTAATGTTCTGAAATATTGGACACATTTTAGTGGTCCTTGACATTTACTGACTGATATTAGTTTGGATATTGAAGTTCAACACCGAAAAGCCATCAGTCACATACAATAAACCTAAACTGAAAGATATTGCACTGTAAATGCTCCTATTACACCATCTTAATCGGGTCTGTGTTTGAATGAATGAATTAACTAGCTTTATTGTTAATCATTTGAGGTTATGATTTGTCCGTTTTTGGACATACATCTGGGAGCTGCTGTCATGGCTATACAAGTTTTTAACTTCAGAAGCTGAAACGCATATATAAGAGGATTCAAAATTGGCAGAACATTTCAAATTAAACCTAGGCTTCTAGATCACTACATTTCTTTGGATCAACCCTGAACACATTTTAAGTTTTAATGGACAGTATTATTGTGTTCCTCAGCCCTCTGCAAGAGGTTGCTTCACCGTGCATATACAGCGGAACATCTTTGAGCAACAATCATTGTAAAAATAAACTATTCAGAAAATCTGGAAGTTTAATTGGTGGTATTGAACCAATAGTCTAATGCCAGCACACTTTAAGACATAACCCTAAATATTTAACCACATAAGTACAATACACTGTAAATGCCAACTTCAACATGCAAACGTATAGCTTGCAGAATGGATTAATACAAGAATATACAAGAAAGGTTAAGAACATTTATCTGTGAGCACAATGTCTCTATTTATTAGGCATGCCCCAGCAACAATGAAAGTAACAATGAAGGCAACATTTTACACTACAGTTAATATCAACGCGGTGATGATTCCTCTAATACAACATAGTGTGGCATTCAGTTAACTACAGAGTACCGATACAATTCACAATATCACAGTTAGCATGTGAATGCTGGTTAACAGCACCCAGCATGGCCTTTGGGCAGCGCATTTGCCATCATGACTCTTTTGATTTACCAAGTAAGAAAGGTGATGGAGGCTAACCTCTTGCATAACTTCACCTTGTTCTCATGCACTATACTGATTTTATATACTGAGGATTTTAGCATTCTCATCTTCCAAATTAGGCCACAAGACATCTAATCTATTTCAAAAATGTACCAGGAAATGCATACACTACAGTACTTATGTATGCATATTATGAAGTAAAGTAGGACTTAGATGGAGGTGAATTGTTTTATATCATTACTATTTACAAATATCATTCTAGACAGACCTCATATCCTGATTTTAAAAAAATCATAATGTTGATCTTATATATTTTTTTTTAAACATGCATTTAATGATTTAGAGTGACAATAGATTTTCTTGTTTTATACCAATTATTTTTCACAGAGGAAAGTGGGTGGGCTAAATAACACATTGTCTAAATGATTGTGACCACCAGATATCAGGACACTGAATGTACCACAAGGAATTATTGGTTTTTAACATACTAGTAAAGATGCCATATGTATTCAACTGTGGTAAGAAAGCTTATTATTATAGAACTAAGATATTATTAGCACATGTGGTTCCGTATGCCACAATAACTGCCTGCATTGGAGATCACCACTTGTAGTTACACTCCAGAAATTGGCATTTTCCTTAGTTCAAAAGTGATCAACGTAGCATGGATGCTGCTGAGTCAGGTGAGCAGTCTCAATATCACTGGTTCAATGTGTGATGGTGGTTACACAGAGCATGTACTCTGGAGTCAATAGTGTGTAAAGTACTGTACACCACCACCAAATTATTTATTTAAACTACACCATATCAATTCATCATCTGAATATGTCCTCATATACTGCACACAAGTGCCATTTATGTTTCCAGGCAGTTTAGGGCTTAAATGTTGCAATTGCAGAGTAGAGCAGGGATAATTACATATGCCCAGTTGATTAACTCACAGACTCACCTTTATCCAAATTTGCCTGGGGAATGGGCTAAGATAATATGTAGTGAATGTGTGCGATATATTATGGGGAAATATACTGACAATTTAAGGAGATTGTCAAAAAGTATAAAGTATTAAAAAAAATTAAGTTAACTTGTAGTCTGTAATACACTGCCCCCAAGTGTTTAGAAACATGCTACTATATGCCACCCACAGCCACTGGAAATGACTTACTTGGCTCATAGCATTGATACCTAATAAAAACACATAATGACATTGACAATTTACTTAGTTAATTAACATGACAGCAGAAATTAATCCTGTAAACACCATTAAGTTTACAGGATTCATTCTCAAAATATATACAGTCCCAATATAAAATATTGTATCCAGAGAGAAACCTACCTCATATTTAAATGTTGCTTTAAGAAGAAATTCTGATAGCATTCTTTGACCTAGTTCTTTGCTGGCCTGGTCGCTCACAAAATGAAGGACAAGCACTTCTCCTTCCAGGAAGTGTCCATGTTCCATCATGGACAACATGGCCACCTTGAACTTCTCCTGTAGACTCCGGCTCTTGTCGACCTTGGTGAACATCATGAGAACATGATAGCGTTGGTCTTGGTCTTTCCCCGACCTACTCTCGTCGCTCTCTTGTTTCTCATCTCTCTCTTCTCCACCTTCCACCGCAGATTCTTCTGGGCGTATCAGTCTTGTATCCAAAGACAAGTCTGCATCATTTCTGTTTGTATTCTGACTACCCTGGCTCTGTTTAATCCGCTTGGTGGTGCTGGAGAAGTTCTGCTTTTCTGAGCCAAAGTAGTAAAAGGCTACAACTGCAAGTGCTGCAGCAAAAAGAAGTAGTAGTTGATAGGACCTGAATGTACTAATCCTACCCATGGTTCCAACTACCACTTGCAGGATGGCCATCCCGACAGAACCCATTCATGACCCTGTTGCCATCACGACAGAGGATTCAATGGGAACGCAGCCAACATCCTGTGTCCTACACTAGGATGGTCTTGACAGATTGGCTTTGCCTGTGTAGGAGATAGATAGCAGTCACTCACTCTAATCTGGAATTTGTTCATTTTATCAGGTCACGACGCCTCTGTTAAAATCACGTTACCGCAATGGTCAACTCAAACTGGCAAACACCATGTTTAAAGTCTGTACAAGCCATACGTTATCACTAGTTTCGCGCCATCATTAGTCGTCCATCATAGTATAACGTAGTACGGTAGCCCACATTATTTTGACGAATCGGCCTACATTGCACGTTGACACACAATTCATCCCATGCAATTCAGTGTGAATTGTTGATTACCGGTACATAGCAAATAACCGGTGTTAAAAGGAGGTTTCTTACCGATTTAAATGTGTACCATAACAGTAGCTTTTGCAGGATTCGGATGAGGCAGAGCCATAGGGCTCCGGGATGAGCTATATCGTCTGCGGTCAGATTCTTAGTTTACAAAGAAACGCCGTGCCAAAATATAATCGACTGTATTGTGTACACATTGTATAACTGCGAACGTATGTTGACATTCACGCTAGCTACAATGCTACTGTAGAGCCAATGTGCTTATGTCCGTCGCTACGGTATTTGCCCTCCCCCACTCAGCTATTTAGCTTTTGGCATACGAGGCACTGTATAATAATTCATTATTGCGATCTAGATGTACAAATATATGTATTTGTAAACGTTACGGACATTTCGGAATGTAAATCAATGTGGTAAATCTAAATAGTATGTTAAAATTAAACACATTAGCCGCGCCCACATTTTACCTTTGCTATGCCGAAATTCGATTTTTACGACATTTTACTGCATTTCCGATAGAGGCATTGTTTCCCCGTGCTCGCGGCAGTTATCGCTGCTATTATTAGTAATCTTGCATCTGCGAGGAATATGTTGTGTTTAGACTAGGATTAGTATTATAGTATTACTTTTTATTTCAGATATCGTAAGAACCGTAGCATAGGTTAGACTATCCAGTTGTTTTTCTATTAACCTTCGGCTACATAGCTAGCAACGAGCTAGCTACTAGATAGCTTTCTCGCTAACCACTTGAAAATGAACTCCAACACGAACGTTATTCAGGTGACTAATGTATCACCGAGCACCACCTCCGAACAAATGCGAACACTATTTGGATTCCTCGGAAATATTGAAGAGCTCAAATTATTTCCACCAGAGTGAGTATATTTACCGTAAACCAGATAAGTATGTTTCATGGTTAAGGGTTGCCATTACTGTAGGCCTTTGTGCAAGAGCAAGCCCGCGCGTAACAAGACATTTCTGCTCTTAATGGCGATAACAGGAAATGAATGCTTTTGTCTGTGGTAGACTAACTACATAAGTGCACGCAACGCCATTGAGATGTGTGTGTATATAATACACTATTCGTTAATAGTTTTTTAAAGGTTTGCATTTCAACCCGATTTTATTGTTTTAAGACACCTTTTCGGGATTCTAAGTGTAACAACACCCTTACATTGTTTTGAGCTGTAAACAAAGTAATACTATTGATCTGTTAAAAGACACATCAATGCTGGTGTTAACATAAAAAAAATCTTGTTTTAATAAAAATCTGCAGTTTTATGGGCTAAAAGCAGTACTGTACGTCATATCCGCTAACAATCACCCCAGTTCGGTAGCTTACAGACTTTCATCGGTGCCGTACACTTACCGTACCGGTAGTTCGGATTTTCACTGAACGACCAGTTTCCTCGAAATCGTTACAAACTTTATTGAAGTACCGTAACAAAGGCGTTTGCTGCCTGGCGAGTGATATATTTGTGAATATAATTAATCATCACTATGCCGTACCATTACCAGATGTCGATTTTATTACATATTTACATCTTAAATGTGTGACGTCTCATTCTGATATGAAATGCATGACATTCTGAAATCGAATATGACACTTCCATTATATCCTTAAATTGGAACAGCAGCGCCGTGCACCGACATAAGTTGTCCTAGAGCTACGCAGGTTAAATCATAATATTTGTGCATATGTACTGCGTAAACAAACACAACAATCTAAAGCAGTAAAACAACAAACGATTGTTTTGTTGTTGTTAGCTATGTGAGCGTTGCTAAACCCACAACATCACACCCATGGCAGCCCAACTCCCCGTTTTGTAACCTGCTGTTCAGTCCACTGCCTTTCGCGTTTATTGAACTTGCAGCGAAGATTCCACCTTTCTGAATGCAGTTAGTACGCTCATGTCAGCAAAATAAAATGTTAACGTTGATGGGGGTCCCGCTCTCAGCCCCTCCCCTCACTCAGCTTCTTGATGCAAGTTGAAGTGGGTGGAGTCAGGCTGACCAATAGGGTGCAGTTACACTTTATATCGCGTGCACGCGCATGGAACGTCATTCAATTTTGCATCCAAAACATACTATTTCCAGTGCCTTTCAAATGACCATACCAAACAAATACCACTCACACAATTGGAGTTGGAAAAGTAACCACTCCCCCATAGGAATGTGTTATGGGACCCATATTTTCTCTACTCTGCTCCCCAAATAAGTAACTGTTTAATGCTGCATAGTGTGCACACACACAGCACGATTATATAAATAGTTTGTCTAGGTTCAGGTGTGCCCATTGTACATGATGTGATTTCAAGTAACTTCTGTTGCAAATTAAGCTATCTGAATTAGTCTGTAATATTTTGAAAACACAAATTGTAATTTGAGAATGTTCTTCTTTGTTTTAATCGGTTGAATTACAACTGCCTACTCCTCAGGTAGGAATCGTGAGTTAAACTACCCAGTTCAGCTGTGGAACTGCACTTGAAGAATGTTTGAGAATCCTTTTGTCTTCTTTGCACATCTTCTTTTATTTTTTTCCAGTGACTCTCCCTTGCCTGTGACTTCACGTGTCTGTTTTGTAAAGTTCCATGAGCCTGAGTCGGTGGGCGTGTCCCAGCACCTGACCAACACTGTCTTTGTGGACCGAGCCTTGATCGTTGTCCCGTTTGCTGAAGGTGGGTGTCTTGTTAAGTTATGTTCTCACTTGGCTACACATACAACCCAATGTGAAGCCATATTGTATAGATTCACACACTCTATTGGAGCCACAATGGATTGTATTAACTAAGCAATGACGCGAGCTAAGCTTTCGGGTGCTTGGCAGTACTGGGGTTGTAGAAGGGAAATGTTATATCTGCCCATGTCTACGATTTAGCCATTTTTGTAAACTTCTCTCTCTGTTATTTGTGTTGTGGTTTTCATAGTGGACAAGTCATTTGCAGAGAACCCCTTCCTTGCTGGCTGAAAGTGGTCCTCAGCTGCCATCAGGAGATTAGAAAATTTTATGGCACCAAGCTCGCAAGCCCCTTCTCACTCTTGTTCTACAGTAAAACATTAACTCTCATTTTCTCTCTGTTTAAGGCATCTTTTCATGAAAAGATAAGCCGAAAACTGACTGTAAGCAAACAAGGTTTTCAGGGCACTCTCGGTTCACCATAACTGGAATTAAGGACTTTAATGACTGTCCCAAATTTATTTGGTTTCACTCAGTTCAGATGCGCCATACACAAAGCATGCAAATTAAATTGACCAACAGTTCTGCATGCTAAAATATTTTTTCATAGGTGTATATTTTCATCAACATGTCATTTCTGAATTTAAGGAACAGTTATCAAACGCAATGAGGCAATTGATCATGATACTCAACCATGTGTAGCTGATTTTGGCTTATAATTTCCTCTTGTTTTTAAATTTGCACTTATATCAGTTATACACTTGTGCATCTCTCTTCTGAAGTTTCCACTAACATAAAGGGTAAAACGTAGTCTTGCGCCTCTGCCTGAAATTGCAGTGAATTTTTATTTTTGATTGATCCACTCCACACATGACTCTGAAAGGGTTGAGTGAATCTTACATTTAACAGTGGTGTTTCTTTTGTTGTTGTGTTTTACAGTTCTTTTTCCTGGTTCAGCCAGCCCTATATACCAGGCCCTGCTGAAAATGCCACCAACAGTTTTGTCTTCTGCAGCCTTATCCTGTTTCTCAAGTGTCTTTTCTGTTGTGTGTGTGTGTTTTTGCCCGTATGAATGTGTTTGTCTCTCTATCTCCCTCTCTCCTTCTGTGAAAATAAAACTGCCGTAAATTAGGGTATTTTCAGATTACACAACCATGGATCATCATCTGCATAAGATTTCCCCTTTTTGATTTTTACTGTTCTTTGTGTAATTGTTCTCCAGCACTGGGCACATTGTTTATGATTCTATCAGGGCTTTTGCTGGCAATGTCCCTTACCTGATAGAACCAGTGGAGAGATATTTACCCCTGCCTTTTATTTTATTTGTAGCTACACACTGTTGGATAGCAGTACTCTGGTAGCACTGTGTATATATGCTTGCATTTTAAATGCTGTGGTGGGCTCAAAATGTAGCCACCAGCAAAAGTCCAGAAAAGGGATTATGAATAAACCTTTTCTGTTTTTGCAATGGTAAGTGATGCATCATAAGTGATGAATTGTACCCTATTGTCTACACCCAAATCATGAACTTTGTCTTCTGTATCTCGATGTTTTTGTGTGCTTTATAGCGAAGCAGCCGACGTGAGTCGCTTGTTCATAAAACATCTAATGAAAGTTGAGAGCACATCCCACTGGACAACCGGCTGTGCTTGCTTACGTTTGGTTCATGACTTAAAAAACAAGTACAGGTGATAAAATCTTGGCAGTGTTGACCACAGTGTGTATTGTGACATATGAAATCATAGCTGCTAACCCTAAAATCGTACTTTGGAGAAAAAAAATAGGGATCACCATTTTCAGACAAGACAAAGTGGAATGTGTTTTTTTTAAATTTTTTTTTTATCTCATGGTAAGGGTAGTTAGATTCAGATGGCTTGTCTGTGAAGTCGTGTCTGAATGTAAATGGACATTGCCTGGGAGGGTGAACTGATTGCATGTTTTTTCCCCAGGAGTTATTCCTGATGAATCTAAAGCGCTGTCGTTGCTGGCTCCAGCCAATGCCGTGGCCGGAATGATGCCAGGGGGAGGACTTCTCCCAACACCAAATCCTTTGGCATCAGTAAGTATTCATTCGATGTATGTGTCCTCTCTAAAGGTCTATGGCACTCTACGCTAATGCAAAGGTCACGCTAAATGGCTTTTGAATGATCATACCACTTAGTGCTGGGACGATTAGTCGACGTAACCGACGTCACCGGTTACGTAAATAGATTTGCTAATTGTACCGTCGACTCGGGAAAATATACCTATAACTATGCGCCGATCTGAAAAAATAGTGCCGTCAATGGACTATGATAAGCAGCAATGAGCTGCAAACGCGCTTAGTAATCCTGAGACCAAAAGAAGAAGACAAATGGCATGGTGTGTGTTTGTGTGTACCTACCCTAATACATCCGCTGATTATGTCTGTAGCAGATTCATTTGGTCCGGTTTATAGCCTGTAGCGGTAAATACCAGGCAGGCGAGCAGCAGCTAACAATGCTTGATGCAGCGCGTGACATGCATTGGTACTAAAGCGTCAACGAAAACATTGCGGGACACAGTGAAAAGCTACACGTGAACACGGATCCATTGAAGCGGAGCAAAATAGCGGAGCTGCTTTAGTTTCGGGCCCACCATTGTACAACATGTGCGAACAGAGCATGCAGCTCCACTCATCTGCTGTGTTCGAGCACTGTCACTCTGTCTTAAAGGAACACTAGCGGACGCTTCCATTTTCCTCTCGCGCATAGACCAAACATGTTTACCCCCGCTGCCCCCTTGCTCTATAATCTCATCGATCTGATGAG
>JAODTR010000019.1:2048698-2063143 GCA_025399935.1 Amblyopsis rosae
AAACGAGTACCGTCATGTTTTCTACATTTTGGCATCGACTTGGTACCGAAGTATCGGTTCTCGTGACATCCCTAGTAGCTATAGCTACTAGACAATTAGTATTTAACCATTAAAATTGGTGTAACACTGGTGTACCGGTAGTAGACTCCATGGGGACAAATAAAGGGTTGAACTTGAACTAGACTCAATGCATAGAGTATGCTAATGACAAAGACGTGCCAAGCCAGCTAGTCTATCTTGAATTATATACAGTACCGGTATACAGTATGTTAGCAGTGAAATACTGAAACATTTCTTTATTCTTGTGCACGTTATGCTACAGCCTATGCTAGAACTGAGCAATGAGAAGGCAGCAGTTTAGGAGTACATATAACACGTATGACATTTAATATAGTTAATTGTCAAACACGATGTTGTTAAATCCATCCTTGAGCGTTTTGCATGATATGACCCAGATCACGGACCCAGATAAAAAGGTTATTACTCGAGGTACCAAAAACGTCAATCCGTTTCCGGCGGGGGATACAATTTTGGTATGACACTCAAAAGCGTCTTTATCAATGAGCAATTAATTGAGCAATCACTCTTGATAATATGCCTGTCCTGCAGACTCAACTTGTTTATGCTATGGTGGCCTGCAGTTACTGTATCAAAAAATTGATTTACAGATTTGGTCATCTGCAAATGTTGAACATTAAACTTTTACTTACGGTTTGTGTACCGTACTGGCGATCAACATCAGTTCATTGCATAGTTCGCTGATACTACGTAGCTGGCCATATCCTCATAGGGGCGTTACAAAACAAACTGTGTGCAGTAATCTACGCAACAAATGCACGCTTCTCTCATTCGCCCGTTCCCCCCCGGTCTTGAGTTTGAGATCCCTGTCCGAGAGCCCACATAGGACTATATGAATTATAAACATCCACTGTAAAAGTAAAAAAAAAAAAAAACACAAAAATGTTGAATACACAACACAACGTACCACAATTGCCCTCCAGCAATTTCAAATTGAAAAACAAAAACACCACAGATGCATTAGCCTTACTTAAGAAATGTGCGTTAACACCACACCGTAGTTATTCAAATATAAATTTATAGTAAAGATGAGATAAAATGGTTGCTGTGTGTACATTTTAAAGTAAGCATTAGCAGTGCATCGTTCCAAGAAGCCTTACCACAGAACTGATGTTGATGCTGGTGCTGGTCATGTTGTGGCTGTCTGGGGGCGTGGCTGTGCTGGTGGCCGTTGGCACGGTGACCAGCCTGATGCCTTGAGACAGGCCCTGGTGCTTCTGGAGGTCGTTGAGCAGCTGGGCCTGCGCCTGTGCCGTCAGCTGGCTGAACAGAGGGTACTGGGACAGCTGCTGCTCCAGGCTCACCATGTCCATGGGAACCGCCTGGGAGACCACGAGAAGATCAACGCTCCTCTGTGCTTTGTGTGGCTCGATGTCCGCTCTGTGTGTGTGTGTGCCCTACCTGCATGATGTTGATGGGTGAGGACAGCGTGGGGGACAGCTGCTGAGGGGACTGTTGGAGGTCCGTACTGAGGGTGAGTGGCACCACCGTCGGCTGCCTGCGCTGCGATGTTCCCGTCATGGTAGGCTGAGAGGAGGCGGGGATACCTGCGACGAGAAGCACAGCTGAACCCAGCAGCACACTCAGCTTCCACCATTGTGCATCGCCTTACCGCTATGCGGACCGTATCGGCACAAGGTCGCAAAAGGGGCCGTGTGTGCACAGGCTAGGGCGATAAGCGTGAAGCGCAAGGGAACATTAATGGGAGTTATGTGGAAAGACGGGCTCGGCTGAGCTAGAAGCAACGTCGGAAATATTAGTCCTGAAGAAAAGCAGCGCTTTGGTGTAGGCCATTTCTGGCTTGAGACGACAGTGTGTAAACTAATTGAGCTAGCGTGAAAGGTGACGTGCTGGGATGAGACGTGGAGAAACTTTAAAGAGGCAGCAGCGTTCACTTCACAAGACGCATTGATTAAACATGCAAGACACGTAGCGTTGGAGTCTTACTGAGATTAACAATATTATGCTAGCACGGTAGCTAATGGTGAATGTAACGTCTAACTCAGACATGCTTCACGGAATTGAGAATGCTACAGTCCCAGGCTCTTACGGAGCTACGAGCTAGATAATCCGTGAGTGATTGGGCGCGTTACCTGAAGTTATGCGTGCTATATCCGTGTTAATATGAGCAGGCATTTCTGGCTATATTTCATGCCGATTGCCCGTCAACGCCATAGAACTAAAAAGGTGCACAGACACTGGAAGTGGTGTGTGGCTCTATTGTTGCCCGTCCTAAAAATGCAATAAATCCATGCTTGAAGCATGTTCTCATCTTTGCAATATAATGGCATATCTGTAGATATTTTCCCAAAATCATTCAGCCCTAGCAGACCAGTGGAAAAGAGTCTCGCCATCGTTTTACACAGCAAGCAGACAGAAAATAAAGTTAGCGTATATAAAATGCCCATGTGCCACGTGACAGTCTGTTACCATGGCTAGCAGCGCTGATTCCCAGGTGGGTGAGGTTGGTGGTCAGGCTGCTCGTGCTGTTGGAGGAGCTGAGGGCAGGGAAGGCCATGGTGTCCTCTGGGTCTAGAGGGGTAGACAGTGGTGGCGGGAACTGGATGTTGGTCAGGTCAGGCAGCGAGCCCCCAGTGTTGTGTGCGGCCGGAAGAATGGCTGGGTTCACTTCCTGGTCTGGCGATGGGAATATGCTAGCAGGGACAAGTTCCAACCCGACGGAGACGCAATTATTTTAGTGTTCAGACAACTTTGGAGATTCTGAATCTCTAGTACATTTTGAGATTAGGATTTCTGAAATATGGCGCAATCGTGTGTATGCCACTCCAATAAAAAAAAAAAGGTAATACTGTTGACTGCCAGCACCCCTGGACATATTTGGGGCTACCTTTATAGATTACATTAACAACAAATACAGGTAAGTCTAAAGTGAAGACAGTAATAATAATTAATAATTTGCTTGCCATTGTAAAGAATATCTTCAGGTAAAATACCCAGAAACAGCTCTACTCACTTAATTCCAGGAACATCACATGCCGTGGGTTTTGATGAATCATCCTGGAAAGAAAACACATCTGAGAAAACATTTAAAAGGCAGAGAACACATGAAAGATATGCTCCATTAAAAAGTATCAGGCTGGGAAAGTTGACATTAGGCAACTTCTGGAAATATCCCCATTTTTAGTCAGAATGTACAGTTTACACATATTAGATTTTTTTGTGTCAATTAGGTGGACAACTGCACAGTAATTGGTTAAATTATGAACCTATTCTAGTCAATGACCGCAGCTTAGTTTCACAATATATCACAAAACAAATTGGTTTTAACAGAAATAATGAATTTCACAGGAGAAACAAGCTCTGTTTATTACAAAAATGCGTGCGCTTATACTAGTTAGCTTTGGATAAAAGCCAATCAATGCGGCATTATATAATGATCGTGCAAATATATCACGGTCTAGAATCCAAAAGAATTTTAGCATGTCTGGTCCATGTATGTTTCTTGGTATCTCTCCGTTTACCGAAGGCTCAACCACAGTGATCCGCTGACGATGGCAGCCAAGTGTCCGGTTACCACAGAAACTGAACCCTCCCTTTTGCATCAGTACCTTCTTTTCATCCCACATCTGCTTCTGCCCATCCTTGTCTGGATTTGAGTCTGAGTCTTCTGTCCCAGGCACTGTTAGCAGCAGTACTAATTAGTGAAACGGCAAGAAACAGTTGCTCTCTGTGACAAATGACAGATAAATTAACATCCAAACTAAAATGACAGAGAGATGGCGCACACGCACGCAAGTAGTCAAGAGAAATCGGCTGCTCTGGGCCAAGGCACTTTAGACATGAGACCCCTTGAGAGGATAGTTTCCAAGTAGACCAATTTTCAAAGTGGCAGACAAAAGGAGTCGTTAAGAATACAATATTCCACTAAGAGCATTCGCCTAGAACCAATGTCATTTATACCTGTGCACTGCACATGAATAAATAAAAGGACTACTGTGCTCTTTGTAAATGGATATTCCATTACCTTGTTTAGGTTGAAGTTCCTGCGAACCCCCGGCAAACACCTCTTGGGGCTTGGGATTCATGGTGCTCTGATGTAAGGCTGAGTCAGAATTGGTCCTGTATATGTTAGAAAAAGAGGTGGTCAGGAATATACTGTAGCTCCTCACCATGTCAACACCTGTCACCAATGCCGGCTTTACACCCATCAGAAAGGAACTCACTATTTGAAAGTGTTTGTTTTACAGAAGTGGCATAGCTTAGTTTTTTTGTTAGCTGTAAACTAAGTAATAGGATTGATCTGTGATTAAACACATAAATGCTGGTGTTAATATTGACAAAATTCCTGTTTTTATAAAAATAAATTTTGTATGGGTTGAAAACGTATCTACACGTCATATCAGTAAAAAAAAATACATAAAAAAATAAAAAAATAAATAAATCACCCCAGGACATGGCTGGTTGTTAATGTTAATGGGGGTTCCCCTCTCAGCCAGTTCTGGCGGTTTCGACTACCGCAGAGGGCTTGGCGACAGCTCGTCAGCGATTGAGCGATTTGAATACGTCGGCAGTGTGAGTGCAGGGTTACACTTTAACCTAGTTTAATAATCAAGATTACAAATTCTGGTAAGTGCAATATGCCAACAGTTTGTAGCGTATTGTATTAACTACTGCAATTAGTGCTCAGAGGCAAAGCAAGTTATTGCACCAGATGCTAGTAACGTAAGCTGTCTGTGACACAAATAACCATTAGGAACTGTGTCCACTGAATGCATCTTTATTCTATAATTATGTAGATTTGCTGAATGCAATAAAATAAGTTAGGAACACAACTCTTGAACACATTTATTTGTTTTGTATGTGTATTAGGCATGTATACACAGTATCATATATGTAATAAGGTTGCAGGCCAATTATAGACCATAGTCTCCTTACTGTTTTGTTAGTTTGTTCTACAGCTAAATCCAATGTTATAAATTGCATTGTAATCACGTCCTGATTTAATTTCGGCAAATGAAAAGGGGAGACAGCTTACCTTCTCCAGCTGGTGTCTGGCGGGGGAGAGAGGTAAACTGAACCATAAGGGCAGCTGTCAATGTGAGCCGTGGTTAAGGATTATAGTGTAGTGGATATGAGATAAGACACAACGCTATTCACTGTTTTAACTGCTTGATTAGACAACAAATAATACTACATAACAGACACAGCAGAAAACTACAATCTGCATAAAATTGTTATTGTCTGCTAATAAAATTTAAAAAGTTACAAACGGGGACATTTTCAGTATGAGGAAGAGGATATTTGACGTCCATGTTTGTCAACAGACAGGGGCCGGCGGTGGGGGGACGTGATGCGGTTCCGGTCACGGCAAACACGGTCTACCAGCCCATGATGCCTGGTTGTCCGGCTGGTGTCTAGCACAGAGTTCTGAGGTACATGCACACAGTCAATAAGGAGTGAAGCCATCTTAATTGAAGCTGAATACCACAAATATTGTCTTGGTTTCAATGGTGCATTAGGTGTTTATTTCCAAAATGAGCAAGCTATGGGCCCCCATACTGATGCTTGAGTTGGCAAATGTACTTAAAGATGAAAAGCCATGACAAGCAATGATATACGCAAATACAATTACATTTCAGAAGTGAGCCTGATATAGCCCATTAGTTTTGAGTTCTTATGATTTGGTACACCTCGTCCTCACTGTATATCTTGGACCAGCATCCTATTTGAATACAGTTATTTTAGTGCCTAATTATTAATACATTTTAATATTAGGTCATGAGTGATCAAGTCAGTTCACCGCCAATAACCAAGAGGTTCTTTGGTCGAGAAAGAAACCACATTTACCATCTGAGAGAAGCTAGGGGCTCACCTGAAAAGGCAGGTCAATGTTGCCATTTCCAATCTGATTGACATTGGGGAGTGAGCCTCCATAGTATTGTCCACGATTCTGCCCTAGTTGCAAATACTGGGTCTTCTGTAACTGCAACTGTGCAAAGTAAAATTGCATGACAGCATGAGTGAATGACTTGGTAATAAAAGGTTGTAGTAATAATAAGGCATGGCAGATAATGTGCAAATGTAACTGATATTAGAACTAAATGATGATTTAAAGTTGAAGGCTGTTTCATGAATACAGCCAGTGTAATTTAATGCCAAACAAATGGAATCACTCAGTTCAGTTCAATTTTAGATTGTCTCCCTGGCAAGTAGTCTACAATTTCTCCAAGACAAACAAATTCCAAAAAACACTAAACAGAAATACTGTTTACATCAAGTAAAAACTAACAATGAATTGCTGCAATGTGAATGATGAAGGATAGAATGAGTGACTCAAAAACAAAAACAAAATATATATACACACTATAAAATCACAAGGCCAGCAAGGATCTAGCTCAAAATACCATATTTGAATTAACTTCAAATTGTCATCCAAAGGATGTCTGATGTAGACGATTTACATATAGACGACTTGATTTACAGTGTAAAAATAAATGATCCAAATTGAAGTTTAAACCTTCTCATGTGATTGAAGCTCAATACTGTGACAACAAATCACTATGGTCTACAATTTACAAAAGAAGTTGGCTTGCTGCACTGTCATCTGTTTTGATATAAAGTTACTGATAGCAGACCTAACGTGCTTAAATAATAAACAATGATCGCGTGTCGTGATGGTTTTTTTCTAATACACAACACTGCAAATGGATGCTGAATAACTATGGCTAGAAAACAGTCGTTGGATTAACACCCCTGAGAATCATGTTGACGTATCACAGATCAATATTAGCCAATGCTATTTTGACATGTATTACAGCAATGTTACTTTCTGACATCCCATACTGTATATCATACGAGCACAGCAACTGGTGCCATAATGCTTAGCTGTAATAAACAGCAGCCTAGCTGATCTGTACAGTATTGGTTAAACACCGAACACAAGTTCACTGTTGTGTGATGCCTAATTTAGACAAGTGCAAGGTTCGTTCTTCAAATCTGAGAATATGCTGATATAGAACGTTGTCCATTGAAGCTAACGGTGCAAATTAACAGTACCAGCTAGATTAGATTTTCATCATTTCGTTAGCTGACATCGTATCCAGACACCATGCCAAGGGAATTTAGATATTAGCAGGGATATGTAAGCCTTACCCGTGCAGCTCTGGTTATATTTAGATCTTTCATCACTTCCTCAAAGGCAGCGGTCTCCTCTGCCTGTTTTTGATTATGCAAAGCGATTTTTTCGCTAAATTTGCGAGGATTGTTTGAGGACGCCATCTTTCTCTCTTCTTCTCAATGGAACGTTACGTACTACGCTTCAGATTTGACAATTTCGTCATCACGCACGACTGCACAGCTGTATGTATGGAGTCTTGTTTGGTTTGTTGTATATTCAGTACAACGAAACATCTGAATGTGTTTTGTGTTACAAAAGGACAGAGAAAGTTGTTCAGAGTAGGCTATTTGAATTGTGTACCGCTCAGTCTGCATTCTCAAATCAAAACTGTATCGCTCCGCGGCAGCTTATCGCACGTCGAGATTCATTGTATGGCAAAGTGTAGTGCTACGCCGTTGTTGACACGAGCGGTGTTCGCCACGCACGTCAAGTATGTATTCTTTTTTCAACATGCACAGGGAACGATATGCCAGGAGATATTTGTTGAATTTGACAAAAAGTGTATTATCTTACATTTAGCTTGCAACATCTGACCTCTTCATGCTCTTATATCTGAATAAAAGCATTAGACTATCAAGAAGGTTTTAATCCTAATAGAAAAGGGTTTATTACACAATAGTGTTCTGGGGTCAAATTTCAATTAATTGGTGAAGACTGAAAGAAAAAAACAAATCTAATACAATCTGGTGTTCTGTCAATGATGAAATCGCATGATTTTATTTTCTTAAAATTAGCAAATTTTTTACATTTATTGTTTTATGGGTCAAATATTGACAAAATACTTTCCTATGAAGAAAGTGAATATAGTACCACAAAAACAGTAGCATAGGCCTATTTTGCCAATTTTATCCGAAAACAAACCACATGGCCATGGCATCCATTGCCCGCTAATGCCATGCTCATGCAGTGTCCAATCAGTTGATATGAGTGGTACCATAATACCACCTATTGGATCTTCTCCAATGGCAGATTGATGTGAAAAAACAGAAACATTGGACATTAGCATTGGTGAAGGTCCTCTTATTTGCTGATAGGCAAATTCCAGTAAACAAGACAAATATTGTCTGATACAGATTTACGGCCGATATACAGTAAGTGCTGCATGTCTGTGTGGGTGCTTGTGTGTTAGTGAGAGTGTGGGGACTTGTTTGCATGAGATCATGCATAAAAAAGACAAATTGTCAATGTGTTGCATTCACTAGGCCATTGTTGAGGATATAATGAACCTTGTTTTGATCCAACAAAAATGTATAGTTTCACACATTAAACCTTAAAAACAGGTTACATTTTACCAGAACACATTACAGACATTGTGGATATGCTAACCTGTAACTAACAGTAATTTGCATTTGACTATTTTTGTATGCATGTATTTTATCAAAATCCATTTTGTGCTGAATCAAACAGTTGCCTAAAAAGAGTTTTCGGTTTACAACTTTTATTAATTTATGCAGATAGAGTTACAAACATACATTCCCGTCACAGTGGGGTTTTAATTCTATATTTATAATGCACTTCAATTACAATATGTGACAAGTTTCTGGACAAAACAATACTCGAGGTGGTCGAGTCTTATAAATGCAAACCTATTGATCTCTTGGTAAAATTTGATTGCCCTAAAATCAAAACCACACCACAAAGCTGTCAGCAGCAGATTTAAACATTCAAATGTGTCTAACCAACAATACTTTTGCAAGTGTACAGCAATTAAAACAAAATATAAATGTGCCTCCTCTATTCACAGATTTGTTTAATGAACCAGTTTGGTAAGTTTGAAAGTATTTTACAAATTGTTCTTTTAAATGTATTTGAGCTTTGGTTTTGGCCATGTGTGGTCAAGTGTGCATGATTGTTTATTTGAAAAATACATAATAAAAAAATATCTCAAATCTACAGTAGTAATATGAACTTGTTCAATAGTGACTAATTTTGCCCAGAACGTAATTCACTTAAACACAAAAGTGAAATTGCATTTGCTTGCTAACTGAAAAAACATCTGCATATATGCATTTCCTTGCATCTCCCATGAATTGCTGCCTTGTTTTTTTTTTTTTTATCCATATAGCCATTTGCCACTCACTTTCACCAGTATGCTTCTTTGGTCACTGTGGAAAATTCCCTCTAAAATGTTCTAATATTTTGTTTAACGTGGTTTATAGTATAACATATCAAAAATCACAAATACTTAAACGGCATGACAACAAATGTGTCTTCATAACATCATGGCAAACATTATCGCTATCTGACACTGATCAATTTAGCCAGCGTAGTCTTTGATGGTCCTGTTCATTATTGTGTGCGTGCACGCACACAATAATGAACACACATGTTGTTTGATTAGTTGTGGAGGCAAACTATCGCCTAGTTGGAAAGATGGGTAAATGGGGTCCAGGGCAAAATTGGCCAGGAAAGCCGGGAAGATAAAGGCTTTTCCGAAAACGTAATATTATGCTACATTTAGCAAAATTATTATGATCCTGAACAAATTAATACTGCAATCACGAGATACGACAGGTAGAGAAATCATAAATGCAAGTATTTGCTTCATTGCTTTTCAGACGATCCCTGAAATACACATGTAGAAACAAGTCTGAGACTTGAGTAGCTTATGTAATGTTCACAACTTGTATTGAATCAACAGTTGGCAGCATGAGCTATAAGATCACATATTCACAGTTGCAAGGTCAGACCGTTACCGCTGTGTGGTTGTTTGTGGAAGTATGATCAGTGTACACGCAATGCCAGCAAACGATTCAGGAAAGTGCAAGTCTCTCTCCCACTCATCCGTTTCGGTGTTGTATACTTGTACAATGCTTGTGACATTGTTCAGGTGCCAATTGTAGCCCCCAACTATATAGATCCTTTTGTCCAGTAAACAGCAGCCTGCCTCGGACTGTCCTGCTCGCATGGGACTGACTGTCGTCCACTGGTCGTTCTCTGGAATGTAATATTCCACTGCCAGCACATCAAAGCAGCGGTCAGCATGGTCCATACGGCCCCCAAGTGCGTACATCCGTCCCTTGGCGCTGATCATTGCATGGAGAACTCTGGGTTCATTCATGGGAGCTCTGAAGTCCCACTGATCAGTGACAGGATCGTAGCAGTGAAGAGTTTTCTTATCGTCCAGTGACACTCCATAACCCCCTGAGATGTAGAGCTTGTCTCTGCAAGGAGTCCCCGCGTGACCCCAGACCCTACGCTTTAACGGTTCCACATACGTCCACTCATTCTTCTTCGGGCAGAAGCACTCTACTGATGAGAGACTGCCAGAGCGGTTACGTCCTCCCGTGGCATACAGTTGTCCATGCAGCACATTAAGCTGAAACTGAATACGTCCCTCTTGCATGGATTGGATCCGCAGCCATTGGCTCAGGTGAGGGTCATAGCGAAAGCAGCTTTCCACTGCTCCCTCCCCGCTGCGATACTGCAAGTGCTGTCCGCCAACCACATACACAAAGTTGTCAAGTACGGCGACACAAGCGTGGCTGCAGCCCGTCTCCATCTCTGTCAACTCTTTGAACTGCCGAGAAGCATTATCTGGGAGATAATACACTCGGTTGCTCACAGTGCGGTCGTTGTCGGTGTAGGGGGTCCCGCCAAAGGTGATGAGCGATGTCACGTCAGAGCGGATCAGTGTCCGTGGGGATTGCATCTCGTGTTGTCTGAACGGAAGAATCTGGTAGTTGAACGCCTCCAGGAGATACTGCCGGCACAGTACGTCTTCGACCATGATGCCAACGGTCTGGACGCTGTCGACCAGCTCCGACGAGCGCATGAGCGGGAAGCGCACGTGGCAGAGCACCATGTTGGCCTGTGCACGGCGAAGCTCGTTGTGCTGCAGCCATCGAACGGCAGCGTGAAAGAGATCGATCTCGTTGCAGTTTTTCAGCTTGTTGCTCTGAAGGAAGTAGACCAGCCGCTCTATTGGGATGTGCAGGAAGTCTTCCTCCTCTGCAATTTGGAGGAAGTGCCGGAAGGTGAAAGCGTCCACAGACTCTTTAAGGGAAGAGAGGTTGAAGGTGGTGGCCATTTGACCAATGTTCAGACACGTCTCTACGCTCATTGCAGACTTGAGGAATTCCTCACACAGCTCCACAACAGGGACCATCTGAAGAAACACGGCTGCTCCGAGGACATCCTGGATGCAGTCCAGGTCAAGGGTGACTTCTGCACTGTAGGCAAAGTCAATGATGTGTTTCAGCCCTCGGGCTGATAAGCCCTTCAGCTCAATAGTTTCCTGACTGGATTCTCTCATGCCTCCAGTAAACATCGCCCTGCAACAAAAGTTGATATACAGTCTCGTAAAACATCAAATTGTTTAAGAGTCGCGTTGCAAGATTTCCGCTCAAAATACAAGATCGGTGGTAGTCCAATTGTGCTTTTTATTGGCCGATATAGAGAACTTGTCTTTCTTGTCAATTGTTGACAATGGCTGTCAATTTACCATTAATTTGGCCTTTTCTTGATTTCATGCATTTAACTGGATTAAAAAATGTTTATCTATAATGAATAATATATAATATCGGAATATGTATTGGTCGATATTGCGGACTAAAACTCAGTAATCGGCATTGGCATAAAAAAAAACAGATCGGTGAATCATTGACATCACCGGTCTCAAGTGTATAACAGTCCAATGAGATGCACTAACCTGAAGTAGTCACTGCAGGAGGCCAACACTGCTCTGTGGACCTGAAAGCGCTCCTCGTTGATTGCCAGCACAACATCCAGCAGTTGTCCCTGGGCTCGAAGAAATGACAAACCTTGTAGAAGTGTGGCACTGTGGCTTGGGGCTGAGAATGTACAACGTAGTGTGCTATTCTTGTTAGCCATACTAGAATGGAAAGAGCATTGTTACTTTCAGAGGTAGCAGAACTATTGTGTCCTGTTCTGAGCAGTGTCTTCTCCTTAATAATTTACTTTGTTCTTCTGTGTAATGTCTCTCTTGCCAGCATGTCTGTGTTGTTTGTCATTTGGTGCCCATTTTTCTTCACTCTCTTTCTTTATTACATTCAACATACATACAGTATGATACCTACAAGGTCTATTGTGTAAATTCTAGTATAATTTAAGGAGCATTTTAAAAGTCTACCTTTTTGGGAAGCATATTTACACAATAGGAAAATAAACAACTTCCAAGCAGAGTTATACAGCATTGTGCATGCATAAATGCTCACCTGACCCCCTGAAGTCACAACATCTTGAGTCACAAGATACGTACATACACCGATCAGCCATAACAGTAGCTGGGTTTACACAGACACTATTGTGACTTTCCGAATGGAATCTTTCCGATTGAACATTTCGGGTTACCGGTTTACATGGGATGTCACCTAATCGGGTCTGGTGTTTACATGCGCTGTCGCAACTTATCGGAATTGATGTTAAACATACACACATCATCTAGCTCCTAATGTAAAATGTCCTGCTAGCAAATGGTAAAACCAGCTAGCTTCTAGTTGTTTTTATAAAAAACAATATATATAATATATATAAACATGTTCGAATAAATGCACTGAATAAAATTAGAAATGCAACACTTTTGTTTTTGCCTTCATTCATCATGAGCTGATCTTAAAGACCTAATACACATTGTTCACAAATCTGTCTAAATCTGTGTTAGTGAGCACTTCTCCTTTGCAGAGATAATCCATCCACCTCACAGGTGTGGCACATCAAGATGCAGATCAGACAGCATGAGTATTGCCCAGGTGTGCCTTAGGATGGGACAATAAAAGGCCACTCGAAAATGTGCAGTTCCATCACACAGCACAATGCCACAGATGTCACAAGTTTTGAGGGAGCGTGCAATTGGCATGCTGACTGCAGGAATGTCCACCAGAGCTGTTGCCCGTGAATTGAATGTTCATTTCTCTACCATAAGCCGTCTCCAAAGGCGTTTCAGAGAATTCGGCAGTACATCCTACCGGCCTCACATCTGCAGACCACTTGTAACCACATCCAGCATATTCACCTCCAAGATCGTCTGAGACCAGCCACCCAGACAGCTGCTGCAACAATTGGTTTGCATAACCAAAGAATTTCTGCACAAACTGTCAGGAACCGTCTCAGGGAAGCTCATCTGCATGCTTGTTGTCCTCATCGGGGTCTCGACCTGACTGCAGTTCGTTGTCGGAACCGACATGAGTGGGCAATTGCTCACATTTGATGGTGTCTGGCACTTTGGAGATGTGTTCTATTCACAGATTAATCCCGGTTTTCACTGTACAGGGCAGATGGCAGACGTGTATGGCGTCGTGTGGGTGAGTGGTTTGCTGATGTCAACGTTGTGGATCGAGTGGCCCGGGGGCTATGGTATGGGCAGACATGTGTTCTGGACAATGAACACAGGTGCATTTTATTGATGGCATTTTGAATGCACAGAGATACCATGACGAGATCCTGAGGCCCATTGTTGTGCCATTCATCCACGACCATCACCCCATGTTGCAGCATGATAATACACAGCCCCATGTTGCAAGGATCTGAACACAATTCCTGGAAGCTGAAAACATCCCAGTTCTTGCATGGCCAGCATACTCACCTTGCATGTCACTGTGACGGCCCTGCCTTGTTTTAGCAGGCCTGTGGTCCTGATTGGCTGTATAGGTCCTAATTAGGCTAATTAAGTGCACCTGGGCAGATCACTTATATAGGTGTGTTGCAGCACACTGTCGGGGTGACCCTCCTGGCACCACACATGCTACTTGTGGTTTGGTTTGTTTCTTAGTTGTGTTACAGTTTTTCTCAATTGCTAAAACACTAAACCCTATTGGCTGAACCAAATGCTCAGTTGCCTGAACCCACTGATTGAATAAATCACTCTTTTGGCAAAACCATAAGCACTTTTCACCTGTTTAGACACAACTTGCCAACACATTTTCATTGTGATGCACCCGTGCTGCATAATGGTGAGCACAGGTAACAAAAGTCAAACACAATTAAAGCACAGGTGTCACCACTTGAACACAACAACTGAAAATTGATCACACTTGTGGCTAATGATGTGAGGGAACACATACAGTAAGACAGTTCAGAGAGCACTGGTTTGTGAGGCCCTACAATGGATAGAAATCTAAGAGGAAGAGTTTGTGTGAGAGGAGGTCGAGGTGGTCAGCGAAGACAAAGAACAGTAATATCTGATGAAATCATAGCTACTGTGATTGACCATGTTCTTGTCCATGGTATGAGCATGAGGGAGGCTGGACAAAGGGTACAACCAAACATCA
>JAODTR010000019.1:2063243-2090451 GCA_025399935.1 Amblyopsis rosae
TTGATTATGGTTAATTGAACATGCATGGAAAACATTGTTTAAACCCTTTACAATAAAGATCTGTAAAGTTATTTGGAGTTTTACAACATTATTTTTGAAATACACAGTCCTGAAAAAGGGACGTTTCTTTTTTTGCTGAGTTTATGTATCTTCTCTTTTTGTCCTCATTACTATTGTTTTAGAACTCTTCAGTCAACACAGTCACCTGAACTTATCAATTCAAATTTGTTATGAATGTAATAGTTTGCTCCACTTTGGCATTGCATCACTGTGGGATTTAATATCTGCATTCTTCTTTGCTTTGCCTTCACCAAACCATATTCAGCACGCTACCTTGATAATCTTCTTGAGAAAGAGGATTGCTGCATAGATGACCTGGAAGTTGGCAGTAGCCCAGCTATTCCATCCATCTTCACCGAGGCCTGCAGCAATGGCCACTATGTGGAGGTATGTGTTTGCCTCTAGTGCCCAATCACTTTCTGTCTAGGACGTTGGGAGTTCTCCAATGTCCAGATGGCTCCCTACACTTGAGCATAATACAGCATGGACTCTTTATTTGAGATATGGTGTTCGTGTAAATTGTGTGTTGAGAAAACAAATGAACGTATTAAGTAAATATCCTTCATGTAATATTATATAGAATGTAGAGTGACTCTCTATTTACATGCGTTTGTGAGGATTAAGACCTTTTGCCAGTCCTGTCGACAGCTATACTCTACATTAAACGCAGTTTGGGCCGTATCTTACACACGGCGCAATGCGGCGCAAAACGGGAACGCACGTGTCTTTGCTAGTTTCAGACCAACGTCATTTTCCCATCCAGCGCCCACGTTGCCAATGCACTTGAGCCCATTGGAGCACCGGCCTCGTGTGTTAGTCTAAACGTGACGTGTGGTCTCTCTGAGGCAGCGGAAAGAAGTGAAGCACAAACCTGGTCTAAATTCAACGCGCAGCACGTTATCAAGATAGTATGGCGGGTACACTCTGCTGGTTACACTCACAGGGAAGGACAGGAGTGCACAAACATGCAAAGGATACAAAATTAAGAGTACAATGTGAAGTATAATTATTGTGTAGCCTACATCAACTTATTTTATGACTCTCTAGTGATGGCGAAGTGAAGCTTTTCTGAACCAATGGCGCTTTCACCACAATTGTATTGAAAATGGGTTCATTGCTCAAAGCTTTCCAAATAAGTGCTCGATGAGGACCCCTGCTGGTGAAAGTCTGGGAAGGAACATTTTGTCATATTTCACAACCGACACATGAATCTCATTGAAGCAAAGATGAATGGATAGATTCATACATTAATTACACTAATATATTAATACAAATCTGTTCTATTGCATAGCTACTCCAAGTAGGCTAACACTAAACAATACAGTTACTGCATTGTGTATTTAGACTTTTTTTCCAGTTTGAGTTCCTGTTCTTACAGCTATCATGAAAGAATAGAAGTAGCCTAAATAAATGAATGAAAGCCTATACACAAACACGAATGTAGATCTGCCCCGCATGGGACAGATGCATGGTCTCAGAATTAAAGTGAGAGAGGGAAGGCACATCTGGTGTGAACTCGTAAGGACAGCTTGAGATACGAGTGCTCTAGGCTGTAGCCCACACAGCCACACACTTATAGCATCTGTCTGAGTGTCCTATGGTGTCAGAGTGAGATTTACTTAATGCACGGGCTTCATTAAAATAAAATACACAGAGATAGTAGAATATTATGTTGTAGTTTAATTAGTGCAAGTTTAAGTAGTGCTTCAATTAAATTAGTGTGCCCACATTTGAGAATGTTTGCAGCTCTTTGCAGCAGGTTCCATGACAAACTCTTCTACCTCTCGCAATACAACAGTTTAAAATGCTACGCGCAATACACACCAAACCCACAAAGGCGCACCCCTGTGTTAAACATTTGAAGCAGTCACGTGGATGTCTGTTAACGAAGCATCGAAAGTCATTGGTCACGTGATTTTGATAGAATAAATCAAGCTCCGATACAAAGCGTCACTGAAAATGTGATCCATTTTTTTAACACGCGCCTCTGAGCTTTGGTGTCAAAGGTAACATCACTAAGAATCACGCTGTTGACTAGATGGTCGGCTCCAGCGCTTTCACAAAGAGGCCGGTAAAATAGCAATCCGCGCAGGGTACAATACAAGCGCGCCTGGATTTTTAAAGGGAATTGGATTGGTTTATGGTATGTTACGACCAAAACACACGTGTGAATAATTATGAGAGTAAGTCCAACCCATTTGAACCTTGCGCGTGGCGCACCGACTGTTTATCTGGCGTTGAAATAGCAAAAGTGGATTTGGACACTAAATACAGTGTGTGCCTTACAGTAGGTTGTTAAAATACGGCCCTTTATATCATTTACATGCCCATTCTCCTACTTCTGCAGCCATGGAATGACTTTATGAATCGCTCTGGTGAGGAGCAGGAGAAGCTCCTGGCATTGCTGGAGGAGGAGGCTAAGAAGACTAAGAAAGACCAGAGGAATGGTCAACATCTACTTTTTCAGTTTTTACTAAGCCTATTTTTCTCCCTGTGTAAAAGGCATAGTATGTATTTCTAGCAAATGGAGGAGGAGCAATGCAGTCCAGGGTCCCCAGCACCACTCTCGCATACATTTCAACTTCAGGGATTTGTGTGCTTTATCCAGTCACAATTCCATTTGGAATCTTACACACTAATATATTTTTTGACATTGGTTGCGGAATTAATTCCCATCATCTTGAAAAAGATGTCAAACATCTGTCGTCAAGGCGAGGTTATGTTGTGATTTGGGTTGTTCAAGTAGGTCTTTAGCCTTTAATGATAACTTCCTGATGATAGCAGGTTGAAAACAGAGCATTACTATTCTCCATAGCTGTGCATTCAATTGATAAGATCAAACTTTTGACACGAACCTAACAGTGAAGCAACATAGAGACATTTGACAGACAATTAAGCTTTTGAGTTGTGTGTGGCTGTGTTGGATCACTGTCCCTTGTCTTTCCACAGTCAATCCTGCATTCACTGCTAAAGAATATTTCCTGAGAATCGATCGAAGGCTGCGAGCTACCCTTAGACGAAAACAAATCCCCATGGTTGGTATCTGTCCTCTGAATATCCTTTTCCATTATGTTGGTATTCGAGCACATTTCACAGTATTTGGTGATTAGATTCTGTCCGGGATCATTTGTTAATTTCAGAAAATATCTCTACAACGCAGTACATGGAGGTCTTTAACATATCATCAAAACTGATATTTCTTATACCTCTCTTGATAATTTTGGTTGCTTTTTTAATGTTTTAAACATTAAGCTACATTACACGTATTTTAGGATCGGTCTATTTCAATTAGTTCGGTCTCATGCTCCTATTTGCTTCTCTTTACAGGGGACTCTGGAGGTGCTAGAGGAGAACCTCCTGAGATTTTTTGACACTCAGCCTAACTCAATTTATACCACTAACCTCAGCAGCAGGTACTATATTACAATATATTATCTATAATTACAGTACGGTAGTGGGGCTGTGCATAGCCTCAGAAGATGGATTAATCTTGTGAATTGTAATTTGAATCACAAGACTGTATGTCTTTATTAAAATCCAAGCTAAACACCAATAACGACAAATGTAAAACCAGCTAATTTCAATTAATTATCTAGCTGTATGACCAATATCTCCTGGCATCATGCTGGTTTACCGTTCACTGTGCGTGTTGAAAAAATAATCTGATATTTCTACGCATCCCTGGGTGTGCATACAGAGAATGAGATGATATTATATGTATTGAGGGTTCTGACCATAATGACCATGTAAACAGCCATGATGGGGGTCAAAAATCATTTGACTTCTATTGACTTGTCACTTTCATCTAATAGTAAAAAGTTTACATAAGCTGTTGAACCGAGCAAATGAGCCTTTAAGGAAACAATAGTGGTTTGCGATCGAGGCATCAGCAGGAATCCGTAGGATCCTGCCAAATATGCCTACAGTGAAATACGATGCCAAAATAATCTTTTGACATGGTGAAATATCTAATGGTTTTTAGATAGGTAAAGCAATTTAGTATAATGTGGCGCCAATCATGTTCCCCTCTAGTCATTTTCAGTGTGATTTGACACCTTGCGCTGTGTCGCTTTTGCCCGTATCCACAATTTGTCTCCTTAAAGGCTCATATTTTCAGTTTGACGGTTTATTCTAAACATGTTGTGGGTTTGTTTCCTTGTTGGCAGTGCATCCCGTCACACAGTTTTTAGGCATGTTTCAATTTGCTGTTATCTGACAAATGTTACGAGTCGCGACCAACGAAGTCAATGGAAGACAAACTATGTTTAACCCCCATTATGGCACGAGCACCAAAGTCGCGTGACCTGTGAGTCATGTGACCAGCTCAGAATCCTCAACACTCACACTTTTCTCGTTTATTCATCAGCTTTGAGAGACTGCTGCTTCATGCCATCTGCCAATACATGGACCTTATCTCTGCAAGTTAGTAGATTAAGTACACATGCATTACACGCATTCAGTTAAACCGGTTTAAATGTAAATGCAAGAAAGGTGAACATTCAAATGTGGTAATGGTAAGGTGTGTGGTTGTGTGGCTTTATATGGTGTATATCTCAAATACTCTCTGTTTTGAGTGTAAATAATGCTGCTGTTGATTGTGTAGCCAGTCTGATGAGATGTGAGCTAATAGAAGATAATGCGTTTTCCCCCCCAGGCTTTGACTGCAAAGGGGCCCGTCAGACAGAAGTCATGAACAAACAGGAGTTCTTTCTGGCCCCTAGCCCCATGCTGTCTGCCTACCTGGAGCAGATGAGTTGAGTGCTCCCCTGCAGGAAATACTGCCTTCTACCCTGATGGGTACAGATAGGTGGAAGCTCTGTAGTGTGTATAGGTGTACTGTCTGTAAGGTCTACACTCTTTATTTCTGCATGCCCAATTCTGCCTGGTCCTACAATGACAATGAGATAACAATGTGGAAGGTGCTAAGATGACAGAAGATCCAGACGAATCAGAGCCACAGGGTTAGCAGGTTGGATGTTGGTGAGATACGGAGCACAAATAGTTGTAAGTTACTGTTATCCACAGATACCATTAGGCACCACCCATTATGCTGTTGCTGTGTGTACTCTTATGTCAGGGATGTAATGTTCCCATTGTCTCCGTGTGTAACTGTGTTGAAATGAACTGATGTTTTCAGGTATGAGTTTTGCAAAATGCAAATAGTTTGCATGAAAAGCTTTTTTACATTTTATTTACACTTCGCATAATTTAATGAATATACTGGTATCTACAAATGTTTACACACTATGTCAATAATGTCAAAGGACAAGTCTGAAACACCTTACAGACTGCATAATTCTGCTCATCTTCAGTTGTGATGTTAAGACACTATTTTATGCACAAGCCATGGTCAAGAGCAGCATAGGATTGTAGTCTTAGGAAAATGTCTTTTCAATGTCTGCATTTTTGTTGGCACTATATTGTTAGAGTACTGTGGCTAGTGTTAAAACGGTCAGAAATGTATCTTTTATTGTCAACTGTCGCAGGGACTCACGGAAAGTGCACATTATCTGTGTTTACCACAGTGCTTTCTTATGTCCTAGTAATGACGTACTGTGTTGCCACTCATCTTATTCATGGATTTACTCCAATTGAGAACCTACTCCTTCAGGTAATTAACAGAAAAAATGATTGGATCATAATTAATCTAATAATTAAGTAATGAACCTGGTTTTATGTAATCTTGTAACCAGGTTATAGGCAAAGGGTTTAAATACAAAATGAAATGTGGCCAGCTCTGACAACCCCTAGAAAAGCACTTAATGCCTTATAAATGCAGTTTGGTTTTATACATATTTCAGTATGTATATTTATACATTTTTACCAGTATCTGTTATATTGCCTATATGAGAAGCTCCTGTACTGTCAATGATGGTATCATGAAACTTGACCTGCCACTGCATTTAGCCAATAACCAAAGTCTAAGTGTCTGTTATGTGGAAGTCAAGATTCTCAGGCATTAAAACTGATTGTGATTTCACACACATTAATTTATGCATCTTTAAACATTAACTCATACACACTTATTAACCCCAGGACCTTTGTAATTGATGCCAATTTTGTACAATTTTGTAATTAAATGCCTGTTAATAGATTTGCTTTACCGGTACTGTAAATATTTAGCTTGAATAGTTAACATGTGCCAATGTTTGGATAGCCAGGTTTAAACTTCAGCTTTGTACACACACGTTATTTATTTAATCATGTGAGTGACATCTATGTATAACATATCCTACAGTAAAAAGTATTGCAAATATATATGTATATATATATATATATATATATATATATATATTTCTTTTTTTCTTAGGCAGTTTTTTGTGCATTTTCTCTATTATTTCAGAGTGCTGAAAACCATGTGTGAAAATGGGCTTTAATAAATGTGTTTAATCTTTCCATGCCTGTCATTTAAATGTTAAACGTTCCTGATAAACACAGTCAAAGTAAAATTATTTATTTTACATTGTGATTTGGCTCCACAATTTTAATGTGAGGAGCATTACTAGAAACACTAGGGGGAAGGGACACTAATTCTGCAACAGTCATAACCTGTGTGGTTTGTTACAACAGTTCCAGGAAATGGTAGGTATGTATGTATAACCATGTTCAATTGTACTTAATAGTGTATATTTGACTACTGCTCGTTTCTGCAGTGCCGGTTCACAAATTATGTGCATTAACGCAATTAAAATTGCACTGACATAAAATGATTTGGGTGTGAATTGAACAAAATTAGTTAGTTTGTAGTTTCTCTGCTGAGCAATTATCAATTGTAAAGAAATACATATTCATTAGTGTAAGCATTGTTCTGAACCACCCTGACTGAAATTATTTGATTACTTGCTTGTGTTCTACACTAGATGGAGCTATATCGCAGGATAACACCAGACCGACCTTCAAAGTAGCAGACGCGTGTTCTAGTAGGCCTAGCAAATATATCATGATATGGTGATGATTAAGCCTAGAGATTATCTATTTTTTCAAACTTTTATTGGGTTATAATTTATCTGTGGTACTTGTACAGTTGGTTTACTGTACACGTGCGTTATTCGATGATAGCCTCGGCACTTATTACATAGCTCTCATGTTAGAACATCTAATTCAATGTCGACCTGGTAGTCGAATCAGCAGGATATCAACTGCAATCACTCATGGTCTTTTTCCAGTGCTTTAAGATTAGCCAATCAGTGGACAGTCTAATCTATTTAGGGTTGACCCATTGGTTTGACTTACAGTGTAATTTTACAAAATTGCCATAATGCCTACTGTGCAGAATGGCGCCCCTTTTACACAGTATACTATAGGCTACATTAAAAAATAAATTAAAAAAGACATATGGCCACTGGGTCTAAGTCTACCAGGCTACCTAAATATATTCTAAATGATGGTGATCAAGGTGGTTGTCATAATGGCGTTTATACTACATCTATCTCATATTTATATTATTTTAATATTTTAACTAATATTTATAATTATGCAAGGTTTGTCTCGCTCATTCATTCGTGGTTTTGTTACTTTAAAGAGCTTTATGTAGGCTACTTTACACTAACACAGGCACAATAACCAGTCAGTCGTACAACCACACCAGTTTGATGGTCAAGGGAACGTCGCCAAAATACCAACGTGTAGTGGAACTGTCGCTGTGAAAAGTAGACTATATCTGTTTCAGACCGGCGTTATGTGGAAATTGTTTGCTTTTTAGGGACATTGAATTTAGTGTGAAACCTATAGATTAGCAGTGACACGTTTTTAGAACGTCTTTAGTGTGGATGAACCCCCCGGCTGGGTTTACTAAAATGCTTCCAAATAGTATTGCATTGATTGACATTCCCTTTTTATTGAGAGTAGGTTGGCCCCTGCTGATTCAGAGGTTTGGAATTTGCATCTGATTGCTGTTTGTCAACCAATGATTTGACTCTACGACCATGAGCACGCCTTAGATTAGGCAAAGATACAATGTAACCCCTGAATCAAGCCATACTTAGAAATCGAATTACACGTAGGCAAAATCGTGGATATTATACAATCACCCGAAACCACTTTATTAGTGTTTGATAAACAAAAAGGTTTTGTATCCAAAAGGGAGACAGGGATGTTTCTTCCGGTTCACAAGAGTGTAAAACAACAAAACAAAACGGAAGCTGATTTGGTAAGTTTATTTCTGTTTCGTACATGTATTCACTGTAGCCGATTCTTCCATATTATATTCGCGTTTGTCCTACATTAGGCTACTGTATGCTTCTCGATGTATTGAATGCCTGACCTTATATCGCGATATCATATAGCATAACCTAATCGATAGTTTATTATAAATGGTCTTGCATTGTTGGCGAGACCACATCTGTGTTTTATTTAATACATTTCGAATGCAAAGTGGTTTTCATACAAATCTTACATTCTGTATTATGTGGTTCTGTTGGACTGGGATTTCCATTGATTTTGTTTAAACGAATTATGCAAGATATGAGAAATACGCGAAGTAAGTTCAGGTTTGCTTATGGATAGATTTTGCAATAGGTTAGGCTACTATAGAACCAGTAGCTTATGCTGGTTCGCAGATGCTCCCGACAAGTCCCCATAATAACATTATATTCCATCGTAAGATTTCATCAATTCATAATGGTTTTATGAAGATACAAACATATTTACTTTTGCTTTGTGGAGAGTTATGTATAGGTTTTACTGATACTCTATAAGAATATATTGCTAAAATCGTGTGTTTGTGTTATTCCTCAAACATTGGAAAGTATGTATGTGATACAAAAGTATGTATGTGATACAAATTAAAACTTATTTCTGGTGGAAATTAGTAATTTTTTCACTTGTTGATTTTACATGATATGACCCACTGTATAGCCTACATTACATTTTACTAAATTAGTTAGGCATAAGGGTTATATTAAAAACAAAAAAAAGTTGCCACGTAGAAATGTCAGAAAGTGACAGCAGGTCTTTAAGTATAAAATATAAGTTATAGGCTGGCTACCCACTAAACTAGATGGTTAGGGTGTGTTATCCTCTACTAAATATAATCATAGCCTGGCATTTAGGCACTCTAATGCATATGTTTAATACTGTATAACTGTAAAGCTGGTGGTCATTGTCTTCATGTGATTGTTTGAATGAGTTTCAATGGCCCCACTGAACCTCTGAACCATAGCATTGTCATTTCACCATACACAACTAAGTCAGGAATTTTGACTTTTTCATTCATCAACCGGTGGATAGGCCTAGTTTACTGAGAATAAGAAGCAGAGTTTGTATCTACTCAATGTTCAAACCGGTTTATCTATAGGAAAATGGCCTTTGGCATAAGGCAAATATAACAGTTTGCAAATACACTGCCCATAATTTGGTTGGTGTTAATGTCTCCCCCTGCCCCAACCATGTGGTGAGAGGTCTTGTCAATGTACACAATTGCACGTCTGAATCACTTTACTAGCTAATAAGTGCACGGTAATAGACACAGGTCAGTATCATTTTGTATGCATGTTGTATACGTTACATACAACAATATCGCGGCATATTGCTGCACCTATTGTGACCTAATCTACAGCAGCTATTTGGTAGATTTGTAGCAGGTAGACAGGGAGAAAACACACACTTCCTGACCTGGTAATCGTACAATTGCCAATCAATTTTGTAATTGTACAAGTAAAATCAAAATGCCACAATATATTTGCAATGTGCATTTATCTGCATGTGATGCACAAATGTCAATTTTGAAGCCACCCAATCGTCATAGTGGGTTGTGTAGAAACTGCTATGCTAATCTCTTTGGTACTATAGCATATAGCATACTATCAAAATGCTTTTGCTCAGTGTCAGGGTCGCTAAGACCTTCAAGAAGAGGAACATATTCCTGAATCATTAGCCCACTACAATTAGGCCTCCCTCAGAAAAGGGAGGGGGGTGGGGGATTTACTATGCGATTGTACCACTGTGGATTAGAAACGTATGGTAGGTGATCAAGTTCAGCTCATAAAAGGCCCATGCCTTTGCATAATGAAGGCTAGCGTAATGAATAACATGCCTTGTTATGGACTCACATATTGTGATGCTATTGACGTTTCACTGTTGTTGTGCACCATTGGTTTGCATGTAACATGTTTTTGAGCAATATAATACATCTGATGACTTTCCCATTTTCTTTCTCGTTTCTCGTTGTGAAAATTATTTGTTTTTGAAGATAATAAAGTTCTAATTCACATAGTTACATGCTCTGTTTTTATTTTTCACTTTTACCATATGTTATGTATTTTGTTTTCTTTCATAATACCCAAGAGATATGGTCAAGCAACAGTGTCTGTTGAGCTAGATTGTTGATGTTTGCATATTCACAGCACATCATTTGTTTTTCTCACTAAAATAATATATATATATATATATATATATCCACAGGACAAGTATTGTTTTTCTTGCCTTATACAAGCGTAAATCCATAATAAATCCAACAATCTCCACGTCATAACTTCACCATGTCATCTCAGCCTTATTGTGTTGGAAAAACGTTTGAAGGCAGCTATAACATGCAAATCATCTTAGTTTGCTTAGGACTTTCACAGTTGAATTAACCCTGTTTGAAAACAGTTGGTCATTAAACTGGTTAAGGCTTGCAATCGCCAAGGTGTAAGCAACGCATAATATGACAGAGATGGAGGTCGCCATGGGTGTCTGAACACAGAGCACTGAACTGGTTCTCTCCAGTTGCACATTTGAATGTCGGCATGTGTTTATGGATTACATTTGTGTGTGTGTGTGTTGAAATCATCTGATTCCATTTTTACCTAAACCAACCATACACTATGTTTTTGCTATGCAATTAAGACAAGCCATAGCCTAATACTTTATATCTTAGTTATGCAGATGAAACAAGTTCATTTATAAATATTTGCTTGGTAATTTTAATAAATTTTACTGGTTGTTCAGATAAAACATTTGCTCTCTGAATGTAATTCATGCAAACAAAGGCAGTATTTGAGTCTGCACTTGTAGCGCTTGTTTAATGTAAAACTTAACTTAAAATACAGCAAAGTAAAACACAAAGAAAGCTGAAGCTAATGTGTTGGTCACCGTCTGCTCGGTGGACTCCAGACTTTACTTGCCGTGAATGAATGACAGAGAGAGGATGAAGAGCACAGATTTTTTTTTGTTTCCCTACTCTTTACATTATTTTCACAGGTCTGCTTTTTGACTGCCTAACCATACTATTAATGTTTTAGAAGTCCACTCTTAAAATGCAATATTTCCCACTTCTGTTGTTTGAGGGTATTTAACCAAACTTCTTCTCATTGTTTAGAACATGGATGTCAGAATTGCCCCCAGGTGTGATATCATTTATGGATTGAAATCAATTGCATCTGACCTATCGTCCCGCCCTCTCCCAGTCAGATAGCCAATTAGGTTAGGGCATTTAAAAAAAGTGCAACCTCAACTAAACTGCAATGTTTATGTCTATCTTTACAGCTCGGCTAACTAGTAATAACACACCATATATTATTGACACAAATGAGTTCCTGTCTTGTCCTGTTCACTGAACACGTTTCCCTGCTACCTCCTGATTGATCTCAGAGGAGGGCTTCTGTTTGAAAACATTTTGTTTACAAGCTACTGTTGCACCAAGGTCTTTTTCTTACTTCTCTCCTTGGTAAAGAGTTAGCAAGTCGCTACAAATATATCATGCCATTCCCAGGCCTAACAACATCAGATCTTACATTTTAGGATGGACAAAAATGTTGCATTGGCCATTCAGCCTGAGCTATACTTGTATAGATCTGCCTGGATACCCGTGCATGACCACCACACACAAACCTGTCAATCAAACCTGGTTTATTTAAGTTTGATATTTGCAGCGCTCTGTGTGCCTTGGACGGGAGATTGGCGGGCTGCCCAGAAAGTCAAATGCCAATTAAGACAGAAAATCTACATACGTATTTCAAATCCACTGCTTGTTTTACAAAGAAACCTGTGACCGTTCTTTGTTAGTTGCCATCTATACGGCAGTCAAACGGTTTGTGATTGTGAAAGATTAGAATGCACAACCTTCCATCATGATCATGAACCAACAAGTTGATCCAGTTTATGTCAGTTATAACATTGAGCAAAGATACAGCACCTTACAGCATTAAAGCCCTTCCCCCTTTCTGTCCTGGAGACCAGTCAATATAAATAACATCAATCTTAAGCATTACAATAGAAGTGGATTGATCCCGCCCAATGCTACCACACAGCCTGGAAAAAGAAATCTTCAAACCCACCTTTCTTATTTGCCTGTGTTGTCGCTGCATGTGATCAGTGTGTATGTGTATACTGTCACAGAAAACCACAGCCATAAAGCTTGATAAGGCTATATAATACAAGGGAGATATGCCTCATTATCCAACGCTAATATAGACAGCCGATGATATTATAATAATAACAATAATAATATAGACAGCAGTTGTCCAAAACTCATCAATTGGGGAAAATGTGTTTTATATGTGCTTTAATGATGCGCTTGTCAGCGGATAATTTTTCTAAAGAATTTAATAAAAACAAAAGCACTCAATTTTAGGTTTGCACATAGGTTGTAAATGGCTGTGGAATGGGCTGTAGATAATCTTTCCATGTATCCCATGGTACTTTGCTTCAAAAGGAACATACTTGTGAATTTATGATTAGAGATTATGATTTGAAGTTACAAACATGGAAAAACTAAGTGAGGGAAACATAATATTCTAGGCTGGCATTGATGTACTTCAGAACATCTCTCAACATGTATTCTTGCATATATGTATTTGTAGTGCAGGGCAATTAATGTTGGCAGGCTAACAAAGAATCGTTTCCTGTTGGCTTCATTCTAACCATCATGAGTAGATGCTACAGATTAGATAAATAGCATTATATTGTGTTAAAATAAAAGCAATATAAAGAGAGTTAAGTGGATAGAAAGTTTGACATATCACAGTTACTTCTGTGTCCACAAGTTAATACTCTTGTCATTGTCTTTGATCAAGGTACCAAGTCTGGCATTACCAGTAGAGTTGGTCCCTGCGTGCTGCAATATGAAGCTGCCTATGCAGTTAAACATTTAAAATCACTGTACAGGGCAGTGCACATTCCTCTAAAGGATCAATTTCATTTCACCTAATCACAGTGTAACTTCACTTGAACACAGTGTTAATTCACAATGTACAGTGAATACAAATTCAAATTCAGCGGATGTTGCCTGATAAACATATTAAATAACTGTTGCCGTTTTGTTTATTTGTAGACATAGGATTATTCTTCATGGCTACTTGGTGGTGTTCTTGATGATGTTGAAGTTGTATGATTACAAATATGGTAGAGGTTAGACATAAATCTGTCTTCACTAGTTCACTCCTTTATTTTTGCATTACAAATTGTACGGTAAACTGTCATGCAAGTTCAATATCTTGTTAGAGATGGCCGCTCATTTATTTATTCAAATGAATCACCAAATAATTTTGACCATTTGGCCTCCATACAGTAATAAGGCACATACAGGGGCCTTTTGGATTTTACCTGCTTTCTTTATTGTTGGTAGAAATTACTAGTTTGCATGACTAGTTTCTGCAATAATTCTTCACTGTTGTTGGTGCAACGTGGGCTTCAATGGAGCATTTGTTATGTCCCAGCACAGCAGTAGTGGTAGGAATGTGAAAGTGTATCCCATAATCAAGGCTGGCACCATTAATCGACTGGTTTTATTTTAATGAGAGGGGATAATTTATAGCCACTGTTAGGTTACTTCCTGTGTGCAAGTGGCCTCTCATCTGAGACATTATCTGATATATAACATACCAAACACAAATAGCAATTTTATAGCTCCCTTGAGATTTATTAGTGCTCTTGGTCAGCCTTACATAAAAGTAATGTCATGGTGTGTCAAGACTCTTCTGTTTTAGTTTAGCTTTACAGCATGTCTGACTAGTTTTTCCCAATAATCTGAATAATTTTTGAAAGTGATAGTATATATTTTTTATTTCTGCTATCTTTGTGATGTAAACAGTTTAATATGATATGAGTATTTATATTCTTTCTATAGCCTACAAACATACCGGAAGCAGCAACAAATTAAAAACCTCAATGATAGCAGAAGTTGTGTTATGTAAGTGCATCTTTTAGGTCTGTCCATTCTTCATATACTCTTGCCTGTGCAAACAAACAGGCCTGCCAAGTTGGAGTAACAGCGAAGCAAATGTTCTCGCACAATTGCTGTATTCTTCTGGCATAACAAATGTGCAGAATTTTATCTGCCTGGTATTTCCAGTGACACAGTGGCACACTAATCTGGTAAGAAGCAAATGTACTGTACGTACACAATACTGGCACACAATGTACCACACAGCAGGACTTTATGTAGTACAATAAATGACAATGACATGAAGATACAGGCCACTGGCAACACAGATTGCAACAGGATAATCTGTAGGCTATAGTAGAGTGTATAAATTGCTCATGCTGCTTGAATTCATTGTGCAACCTTTTTTTCTGAGCGATCAATCTGTAGTATTAGTAATAAAAAATCATTCTTTGTTTTACCTTTTTATTATACCTGACATGATAGTTAGGGGCACACTCTTATTGGCAGTAATGACCTGCAAACAGGCCAAAGGCCTCCTGTAAAGTCAGCAGTTGGGATTAAAATAGGCTGTTACATGTTCAAGAAGTGTGCTGCTGCAGGAGACAAAAAGAAAAGCACCATATCCTGAACATAACATGTTGCAGCTACGTCCCACATAGTGGCACAGCAATAGGAAATGCACTTCTTATACGACACATATAATGAACAGAATCTAAATATGTCTTGTGATAGCATCATAGCTTTTGTCCAGAGATATTAGAGCACAAATTTAGAGCAATGTATATGTATTTTAGGACCAGGTAATTAACCTAGTATAGGTAGGGCAAGGATATTGAACTCCGTCACTGAAAGGTTAATCTTAAAAATCCAAAAAAAGGTTTTTAGATAAGGCCTATATTTCTATTTTACACACACACAAAAAACACTCAAACTGGTAATTGTTTGAATATGCCCATAGCTGGCTTGCAAATACTACTATAGAAATGAAACCAACTAATATTGTTTCTGATATTTTACTGTAATGTAATTACTATTTGTTACATATATCAATCAATCAATCAATCAATCAATCAATCTTTATTTATATAGCACTTTTCATACAAATTCATGTAACACAAAGTGCTTAAAAAGACAGACAGGTTTATTTCTCTTGTAAGTGAATAGATATATCTTCCATTTTGGAACCCCCGTTTTCAATGTCCACTTTTGTTAGTTGCGTGGATGAGTGCGAAACCTGTTCATTGTGTTATTGTGTATGTTGGATATACAGAATATACATTTGTATATACAAACAAATACAAAAAATAAACTGAAGGCCAAGGCAAGATAATTGTAAGATAATACACTTTTTGTAAAATTCACAAAATATCTCCTTTTATTTTGCTATCTTACCGTTCTCTGCGCGTGTTGAAAAAATTATTTGATACTTCTACACAAACCTGGCTCCGTAGCAACATAAACAAAGTGGCGAACACCGCTCACATCAGCAAAGCCGTAGTACTACGCTTTGCTTAACTATGTATTCCGATGTGTGGAATCGTTCTTGAGAATGACTGACCCTCCCTGTAACTTAAAAGTCCCCAAATTATTGTTTTCATCCTTTCATTCTTTTTGTAGCTTTAATTAGCTAATGATTCAAATCTCTTGATGAATTGTGCCAGCACGTTGTGGAAGAAATATCTGCAATTTTATAAAAATACAAATGATTTTGTTTGCCAGAAAATGAATATGCTGTATGCCCAATCTGGCCCAGATGCCTAGTGTTTGACACATGTACAATGTATGAGATCAAATCGAGTCATTCCAATATATTGTCTATAGGAGAAGACATCCCACCCCCCTTGGCTATACTCGCTAGATCCAAGCAGAATGGCAATAAGTAATTTATTTACTGTACTTAAAAATGCGTACATACTACAAAAGTGTGTTACTTTGTCTAGTGATTCACCCTCAGCGCTGTTCTAAAGTAGCAAAGATGACATCACCTCCTTTAGCCACTGCATAATACAGGAGGTGACGCTGATGGCTCTCCAAGCACAGTGTACGGAGGCAAATGCTTCTGTGGCTGGAGAGACACATCAGACTGATCTGAATGTTGGCATTTCAATCAAACGCTTAAGTCAATAACTCTGTCTTGAGTAACTAATTCTCCTGGCTTTGTCAATATCAACCTGGCGTTCTCTGCTTTACTCTCTTATAACTGCTGCTCTAACACACTGCCAATACAACACAGTGTGTTGTATTTGTAGGCTGCTGTGTGTGTTATACGTTTTGTAGGTGTTCTTTTGTTTGTTTTCTGTTGTCTTACACGGTATTAATAGGCAGAATCACCCTGCCCCACTAATACTACATCACCAAAGCCTCAAGGAAACATTCCGGTGCATTAAACCTAGGCATCATGTGATCTAGTTGCACAGCCTGTTATGCATGTATGCATATATGATATATCAGGCAGTATGGCTCTCTTTATCTCATTGGAATTAGACCCTTGGCTCTTTGCCTTATCTCAGTGTTCTATTTGCACAGACCCTGCAATCTCCCAGCCTCGCCCCTTGTCTGTAGCTGCAGGTAAAGAGGCTTAACCAGTTTTCTCTCATTCTTTCCACTATATCCTTCATTCAGCCATCAGTTCCCTACCTTGCTAGTATGGATGCGGCATTAATCGGGGGAAGTTGCACCTCCAGAATCATTCTGCATCCTGTTTGCCAAGGCAGCAAGCCATCGTTTCAGCACACGTTTTGTACAGACAGAAAGACTTGTTTCTTTCAATGATATGCTAACAAAAGTACTGTAAGTGTGGTTTACAGCACAAATACTGCTGTAGCATGTTTATATTCACCATGTACATGTCTGAATGTTCCTTTTAATGGATTAGCACACTGCATTGATTTCCCTTTAGTGTCACGCATTGTGACAATGCACATCCCACACAGGCTCGTATTTAATGTTTTAAAGTTGTGCAAGTTTCTTGAATGTAAGGATCAGGAAATCATTGTGTAATATTACAAAATCTATTTAATCTAAACCATAGGCAGTTCTTTTAAACAAATTAACTTCAATAAAAAAAGTTTAAAATATATTAGGAATTAATTGTATTTAATAAAAAATGTCACACTGGGCTGCCTCATGTTGGGGCTTGTTGTGTTGATGAGTATATGGGCAGGTATGTCTCTCAGGTAAGTCCCCTTACCTGAGACTGCAGCCATGGCCTCCACCCTCTGCTTTAAATATACACAGTCAAACACCTCTTGTTCACCCCAAGAACAACACATATAATCCTTTTTTCCCCCACATCCTCTCTCACCTCTTTTTGTCTTAGTCTGTTTATACACTGTTGTCATCAGCATGCATATTCTGTGATGTTGTTTAAAAGCAAAAAAGAAGAGAGATACGCATGTTGTTAAACTGGTACGGTTGTTAATTCAGACCCTATACCTGGCAAGTGGCTCAAAGCACATTCATAATGCTCAAGCAGAGTGCCAGACCGCACATTTCACACACACAACTGTGTTGTGCAGGACATGCTAAATACTTTTGTGCAGGGGGTGGTCAGTTAACTGCCATAAATTCCTCTCCTTGAATGTTGCTGTTGGCTTCTTTGTAGATTCCTACTTGTCATTAACTTTGGAGGGACGTGCAAGTTCCTAGTGGTGCCACTTACTACCAATATTCTTTATGGTTCCATGGTATGTAATGCTTTTATTTCACCCCTGATGTGCAACGTTCAATTAGCGGTATCCTTTCTAGTTTCTGCAGAATTATGAAACCAAGAAACTGTCAAAGGAAATCTGATACAGCTCCTTTTAAATTATCCTTTATTCTAATATTCCAATTCATGTGAAATAGTAGTCATCTGGAAACAAAAATATGACTGCAGTTAATACTGCGTGTGCTAATACCATACATCTGTTGGCTATCTTTGAGATTTCATGTACTGTATGAATTCTGTAATAAATATCTGCGTCTAGTTCATTATATTAGAACAACTAGGCACCGGAGACCAGGTAGCAAAATGAAACGAGTCCAGCTGATTAATATTTGTTAAGTAAGATTGTGTCAGATACTGAAGTCTGTCAATAGTGAATCCTCCCCAGAAGGGTTTCTTTTAATTACACCCACTCAATGTTGTCTTTTCAAGACTAGTCAAGTCTGAAGGCAAATCTCTGTGATGTGGTTTGTGATTGGATAACTCTAAACACAGTGACAAGACAACCCTCGTAAAGGTTGTGCAAAGGCATTTTTGCTATTTGTTTATATTATAAGACATTTTCCAGCCAATGATCCATTTAGTTTTTAGTTATTGACAGTAGCAATATATATTTCTAAAGTTAGTTGTGTAAGCAGTTGATATCTGCTGTAGCACCTACAGTAACATGTGAAATCAGTGAGTTGTTTTGAAGTCCCTTTTTAAAATCACATGACATGCTATTAAATCAGCTTCCTCAGTACAGGAAACTGAGAAGGACTGTACCGTATGTTGTGGTACAGTGCAGTTTGCACCATCAAGCATGCTGGAAATCATGATGTATGCAATATAGAACGAAATAGATGACTTCCCCTCTCTTCTGCACTGTACGGCACTGATAAGATAAAAGAACAACTGTCACAATCACTTCTGTCTGACATTTCCTAGATGTGAAAGAAAAGAGAGGCACCATTGTTCTTACTGCTTTGGCTCCATGTAATTACTTAGGCTGTAGTAGGCGTTATGTCATTTTATGGATCTTTCTACATCTGCTCTGACTGGGTGCCTTTTACGCTACACTTCTATCTATCTGAATCTGTGACACTCTTTCATCTAAATCAAATCTGCTTTTGAATGTGTATTGATTAGGAATTAGACGGGCAGAATTGATGCCTTGCCGCCTTACCACAGCCCAATAACTGGTTTTATTGTGACAATAAATGGAGCAAAACAGAAAAGCCTATTTTGAGTCTGAATAAGAAGAGATCGAGTGTGATCCTGTTTATATTGCTGCTATTCAGGATGGGACAGCTGCAGCCACTCCATTGCCCCTCTATTGCTTTTAAAGAATGCGGTGAATCAATATTGAATGTCTCGGCTGTCTCACTGCATCTGTTCGGTCAGTTGTTACTTCCTGCACTCTCTGTAAAACCACATTTGTACCCAGGGTGTCTCGGTTCAGAGACTCATAGAGAATATGGCTCTCATTTCCTTTACTAGTGTTTGCCTTTAGTAAGTGGAACACCTTTTGTATGATAGGGATATCGTAGCATACAATGTATAAAGATATCCCCTTCCATTGGCACCCCGCCTTATTGACTGCTTTAGATGTTAGTGATCAGTGAACAGAAGCTTCTTCTATTGATCCATTTTCAATAATGTAATGTAAATGTAACAAAGAAACCCCACAACCCTTTGAGCGTTCCCTGTGTTTGTTCCAAGCATTTAGTCAACTTTGCTGAAATAGTTAGGACTACTGTGCTTTATTCGGTCTTGGTCCTCATTCTGTGTAACACACCTGCAGTGGAAATTATCTTCTCCACGTGTTGACCCTTCAGAGCTTAGCTGCTTACTGTATCTGGGCCCTGACCTATATTTGGACACGCCTCTAATGCGGTATTTTTATTTACATGGGCTTCACCTTACCTAAATGAACCTGAAAACAAACTACTGTATAACTGTAAGCTAAATCCTTATAGATATGTATGGAGTTAGCTTCAGGCCTGTTTCACTTGTTGAAGTTCAAATGTTGTGAACCCATCCAATCTGTACTTAGCAGTATAGGTTACACATTAACATGGTAGCATGAACCCATGTGGCTGCTTTGCGTGTCCATATTATTTTATTAATGAATATGTCTATCCTTTTTCCTTATCTTTGCGTTGTGCTTTAAACTGACTAACTCTCGTCTGTAGCCTATTCATTGTTTGGGTGTGGTCTTTGCAATACATTTCTGACAAACCTAAGTATAGGTATCTGAAATATGTCCTTTGATTAAAACAGCATTCTTTACTAGTCTCTTCATCAAGCCTTTTCTTTTATCTTCCTGCGTGCATTAGCAAATTTCTCTCTGAAACAAGTTTTTTCTCTTCCTCCCACAGGTTTTGTTAGTTGTCAACTTGCCGTCAACCGTCTGTGCCTTTGTTTAGCGACCCGGGCTCCTGTGGCGACGACGACGACGACCCACCATCTCAACCTCCGGCGCCTCTCTCCCCAGAGCTGTGGCTGTTAAATGTCTCAGTGCTGTGACCAGCGGCTGCCATCCACCCCTTCTTCCCCCTCTAACCCCTCCAGCGCCCGCACGTTCGCCAGGCCCCCGACGGCGCCCCGTTCCCCCAACAGCCTCTTCCGCCGAGTGCCAGCGCCGCCCCACCCAACGGTGGCCGGGGTCGTCCGCAGGACCGAGCAGGGCTCCCCGAGCGCGGGCGCCTCAGCGGGGCAGCGAGGGGAGGGACGGCAGCCCGAGATGAAGCTGCAGGCCGTCATGGAGAACCTGCACAGGCAGCAGAGGGCCAAGCTACTGCTGAAGCAGCAACAGCAGGCTGCGGCCGCCCACCAGGCCCTCGTCTCCGCCGCCTCCGCCGGGGGGGGCGGCGGCAGGGACGACGAGGTGATGAAGAGCGCCGCCCCCGAGGCGGAGCAGGCCCAGATGGCGGCGCTGGCGGCCATGCGGGCCGTGGCGGCCGGACTGCAGAGGACGGCCGACAGCCCCCTGTCGGAGAGGAGCAGCGGCGGAGAGGACGAGGAGGACGAGGAGGAGGACGAGGATGAGGACGACGTGGAAGGGGTCTACCGGTACAAAGACATGATGGGCTCTGAAGAAGAGGAGCAGATGTGAGTGCTCCTCTTTCTCTACCCGACGGTATATGGCCTCTAGCCTGGCTCCAGGTCACTGTTCACTGAGATTACAGTCTGGAAACCCTGGTCTCATTAGCTAATCAGGGTGGGGTACTGAGATGATGTAGAAGGCATGCGTGTTTCAACATGGTGGTAGAGCTAGATGAGGCGATCGAAACAGTTGCAGCAATGCCGATTGGTTAATTTAAGGTTGTCCAATAGTTATACAGTTAGCCAGAGGTCTACGCCCAGTAGGAGGAAACAACTGTTTTCAACACTTCCCAATGGACCGTGTCCAGACACTATTCACATATTGAATTTTGGGTCTGGTTACACCAGGCTGCATGCCCCTCCCCCCTTGAACACCTGTTTTACACACTGCATGAATTCAGCATGTGAGACTGATGGAAATGTCTCACACTGTTAACAGCAAGCAAGCACAACTGGGAAATGGGACAACACTATCAGAACCAGAAAGTCATCAGTAGCTAGTTGAATGCTTAATTAGTGAGTGTTTTTACCGGCTTTTACATTTCCATAGTGCCGTCCAGTGGCGCAGGAGATGTTTTTTAGGTGGTAGTTCTGTCTGCTTCTCTCTGATATTTCAGAACTATTATTTGAGAAATGTGCTATTCCTTTGGAATACGTCGAACACCATTAGTCTACATGCCAGGTGAAAAATAAAAAACTGTCTCAAAAGTGTGGGGGGGGGGGGGACTTTGTTCTTTACGAAACTGGGGGGGATGTATGTTCACAGTTGTGAAGAAAAGTTATATTTACTCCTTCACTGCTGCCTTCTCATTGCTCAGTTCTAGCAGTAGCATAACTTTCCCAGAAATAAAGATTGAAATGCTTCAATATTTTCTTCCTAACATATACTGGTACCATACTGTATATAATTCAAGATAGGCTAGCTGGCTAGGCACGTCTTCGTCATTAGCATACTATTAGCATTGAGTCTACACCAGTTGTTAGCTTATATAAAATATTGAACTCGTAATTTTAATGATAGTCTAGTAGCTGGCTATAGCTATAACAATTATATCGAGAATGTTTGACTAAGAACTGCAGATATTTATTCTCGTAGCATGTTATCTTCAAGGGGACTCAATCCACGGCGGGGACCAAATCGAGGGCACACACCTGCACCAACCAGAGAGACTATTGTCTCGTGTGTTATTGTTTAAATATGCATCTAGGGTTCAGTCAGTTACACCTCCACTCATTATATGAAATGACAACTAGACCTCCAAACCTGCACATAAGAGATGCATTCAAATTGGCAAACATTTTCAAATTCTTCGTTTACTTTGAGTTTCCTGTGAGTGTGTTTTCTCACACACACACACAAACACAAACAAACGTCTGAGGAGATTATCTCGGTGAAGACACAAGGACACTGAGGGTTCCAGTTTAAATCTAACCATTTTGAATATTTATGCAAAATATTAAACTTTAAAAGCTAAAGCTCATTTGACGCACCTCAGATTTCTCTCTGAAACGCATGGACTCTCTCTTTCTCCCTCTCCCTCCTCTGCAGTAAACAGAAGTGGGACGAGGAGGACTTTGAGGGGGAGATGGAGGAGGACTTTGACGAGGAGCTGACGGAGGGCCTGCCCACGAGCCGTGACACCGTGGCCCCCGGGAAGGGCATCCTCCTCCTCCCCCATCGGCAGCTCCACCCACACTCCCAGCTGCTGAAGGCCCGGCCCTGTGTGGACCAGGAGCCTCGCGTGGCCCTCCTGCCCCCCAGCGCTGCCCACAGCCACCCGGGCGGTCAGGACCATGGCGACTGGACGTACGAGGAGCAGTTCAGACAGGTGAGACGGCAGAGCTGTGTCTCTCCATGTGGGAGAACAGAGCCTATGCTGGGTGTTAATGGACCACATTTGGCCTCCGGTTAGCACAGGCCTTTTTACAGCTGCATTATGTACCAACACCTTCCACGCACCATTAGGGATTGCAGCCACTGTGATTGCAGTGAGATTTTTTAACTACTGTCTGCCGTAACAGAGCCAATCAAGTCAGTTTGGAGGTGCTAATCTCAAAAAATCTATTTCACTGGCTATATTGCTAAAACTGCTTATGAGATTTGGCATTTGCCAGCCACCGTACCCGTAATTAAAGCTAGTCTTCTGTTGCTGTCCAGCAGGGCATGGAGCGGACCCAGAGGAGTACAGTATAAGGGAGGGGTCAGCAGTTTAACAGCTTTACTATACTGGTGTTTACTGTAAACACGCTAGTTGGCTGGAAGTTATAGGGGAGGCCCTGGTGAAATAAAATGGCCCGTTTACATGAGGAGATTCTAGACTGTCAACAGCTGTGTGCACACACAGTGGCAATATGTACACACTTGAATATATTGATGGTGTATAAAAAAATACTGGCTTTTATGTTAGTGAAATATGTCATCCAGTAGCTTCCACATTGGTCAGTTTAATCCTTACACTCAAGTATACTGGTAAATTGATTTTATGTTGAGTAACATGGTAACAGATTTCAGATTAATTGTATTCTGGAATAAGACCCTTAAAACCGGATACTAAATCCGAACATTTATTCCTGTTATGCGTAATGGAAACTACAAATGACATTAAAAGCATGTGAAGGGTTTGTTGCTACATGTAAAACATTTAAACTTGATACTCATGATTTGAGTACAGTATGTGACCAGTAGTAATAGTATTCCTTTGGAGAGCCCATTGAATTAGCATTGGCATAACGGCTCAGATGGATTGGTTAGGAGAATGTTTATAATGATATTAAGGAATCTCTCAAGGAGACCTTTGATGTGCTGAACAAGCTGTGCTGGAGGTTTGTGTCTAGCCATATCTGAAATGTCTCTCAGCATTACACTATATTTGGCAGTGGAGGGCATATTTACTGAAATGACAGTGTACATTGAAAATAAATTCCATAAATGCTATACTAAGTGCTTTAAGTAGTATCCCCTTCAGGAAAGCTTAGCGTTAGTGACGTTAATTGATACTGTGAACAGTAATAATTTGGCGTGTAGGCAGTGGAACCCAGGCTGAATCAGACGGTACAGAATGTGCTAGTAGACTTTATCATGACCATTTTGTCTTTTGACATATCATGCTTTCCACAGCACTCTAAAATATAGTTGACTGTTTTATAATCAAGGGAACTGGTAGCTTGGCTGTTCAGATAGCATTACCCATATGCCACTATTAATGGAAGAAATTGTGTAGCGCCTGCCAAGCACTCTATACAGGAAAGTGAAGACATCTCCCTGAGGGAAAAATTCAACTACTCTGCATTTCCAGTTCAGTGCGACGACAGGAATAGCTCTTATCCCTGCCTTTTTTTTTTTAAAGCCTAGAAGCTAGTAGCTTGATTGTACAGAAAAGATTTACGTCGTTCAGATGTATGACATCAATTGAATCCCCTACAATGTTAAACTGGAATTTAAAGTTTTCAAAAATGTAGGTACATGTAAATAGCTAAATGTGTGTGAGTGTGTGTATGTGTGATCTTGTGTGTAGGACGGGGTGTATAAAGTGCTCACTATGGAGGAAAGGGTTAAGGAGTGCACAGTTTATTTTGGGCAGGTGGGTGGGGGCTGTTGGAATGTGCCTGAGGGCTAGTGATAATGTGGCCATTCTAGAGCCAGATCTACAGCAGAAACACTGCCTGTCTATCAGTTGGCGACAGTTGGAGTTCTTCCAACTGAAGCCCATCCTATGTTAATAGAGAGACGCACACATTTGACATTCAGATGAGGTTAATTCCTGGCCATACAGCAGAAAGACGTAAGCCTAGCGCTGACATGTGTCTGGCTACAACCCCCCATTGGCTGAAACGCCCACCTAAATCGATCTGTGATACAGCTGCTCCACATGTCTGATTACTCTGTGGTTCCTAGCAGATTAATTAACATATTCCTGGCAAGTTAAAGATGGTGTCTGGTTATATCTAACTGGCTGATGCAGTTGAATTCTAAAAATGTTAATGCAAATGCAGATATCAAATTATTGCAACGGCAGTGAGTTGCACCATGGGATTATTTTTCTATTAATACTCATTTACTGGTGAGGTGCAATATCCACGATTTTACTATAATAATCTCGCCTCTCCCCACTATTGACAAATATATCACCATCTCTCAGTCTCTTCTCACCATTGTTTCACTTTTGATTAACCTCACCCGCAGATACTAATCATAATCTGCCTTTTAGATATGAGGCACTTATTATTAAAAAAATAAGTAGACTGTTAAATAAAAAGGAGGGCCTCCCAAGGCAGCTATAGCATGGATACAGAGTTTACAACAGCTGGTGTGTGTGTGCGTGAGCGTGTGTGTGTGTTGTGCTGTACTTGTTTTTTGCAGCGCCACAATCCAATGCTCAGGCAACCGGTAATGGAACCGCTTTAGACCCAGTATCCCACGTGTGCCCAACTGCCCCCACGATGCTCCCCTATACCTCGGCCTTCTCCTATTACAACAATAGCCTCCCCAGGCCAGAGAAACCTCCAAAAGCCACAGAGAGCCTTTGAAGTCTACTCTCCTGTGTGTCTTTGTGCTTGAAACACCGGGCAGCAGGACAGATGGAGCCCAGATGGACAGTAAAGACGGGATGTCTTTAAAAATTCATGGCACTCACCATGATCAGGGTGACTGGAGGGGAGTTGGCATTAAACATTGATTTGCTTAGCCGTGTGCGCGCGCACTCGCACACACACACACACACACACACACACACACACACACACACACACATACACGGAGTGGGGGGAGGTTCCCTTACTGACCACAGGAAGTAGAGCCTGAATAAGAGCCAATCAGGAGCAACACTTATTGGGATTGCCCATCAGGCAGATTGTGCTGATATGGCTGTCTGCTATGAGCATGTTGGCTCTGTATTTCCCCTATAGTAGTGGTCACCATGTATGATTTAACATGCATACAGTGTATTCACCTGGACATTGACGTCTCTGCCTTATTGTTTATTCCTTTATCTGTGTGGCGGTAACTCGCACCAACATGCTTCCATTTAACTGAACGGAGCAGAGCACCACCAGAGAGGAAAGTCAAATGTGTCAACTACTGACTATAAAGTCTGTAGTTGGTCGGTTTGTCACGCTACCTAATTTGTGATGAAGGCTGAGTTTATAGCACACTTTAGGCTAGACAGGGTCGCAAACACAAAAGGTCCTAAACAATGGGAGAGGGAGAGAGAGAGGGAGGGAGAGAGAGAGACTCACTCAGAGCTTGATCGACTGCCAAGTAGAACATGAAATGAATGCTAGCTTTTGGCTGTGAAGCCTGGTATTTGGAGCATGGCCAGTACCTAGTAGCATGCAGCCCAGAGCTGATGTCAGAAACTGTACAGCCAAGGGGATTGTGGAAATTGGCAGCCAGTCAATATGGAGAGGCGGATGGGGGGGGGGGGTTAGAGTTGGAATGTAAACAAAGATTGCATAAAGGCTGAGGCTAGCACTTTTCTCCTGTGTCTCTCTCTGGTCGTTGACGTTAGCAGTTTTATTCATCCATGAGTTTTGTTTTGAAATAATCCAGAATATGTGGTAGGTGTTTGATATGAATGGAATCAATTGAATCTTTGTCTTGAATATTGTGTGCAGAGCATTAACAAGCAGAGAATAGCCCAAGGGTTGTTGGAGGTTAAGCTGCAGCCTGTCCACCTATTGATTGATTGATTGATTGATTGAGAGAGAGAGAGAGATTTGCTGTTGTCAACCATAAAACCTACTGGCCTGCCCCTCAGTTGTCTTGTGTGTGTGCAGTAAACCTGAATTAATCGTAGTCATGACAATCATACTACCAAAATGTTTCTCATTGCTGGGGAACTTCCCCAGTACCTACCGTACATATTGGTCAACTGTTAGTGGTATTATAACAAAGTGGAAGCGATTGGGAGCAAAAGAAACTCCTCCACAAAGTGGTAGGCCACGTAAAATCACAGAGCGGGGTCAGCGCGTGCTGAGGCACACAGTGCGCAGAAGTCGCCAACTTTCTGCAGAGTCAATAGCTACAGACCTCCAAACCTTGTGTGGCCTTCGGATTAGCTCAAGAACAATGCGTAGAAAGCTTAGTGGAATGGATTTCCATGGCTGAGCAGCTGCATCCAAGCCTTACATCATGTGTATATACATGTATATGTGTGCGTAAATATATATATATGTATATGTATGTATATGTGTGCGTAAATATATATATATGTATATGTATGTATATGTGTGCGTATATATATATATATATACACGTGTGTGTGTGTGTG
>JAODTR010000019.1:2097956-2135219 GCA_025399935.1 Amblyopsis rosae
ACCCCCCCCCCCCCCCCCCCCCCCCGATCTTTCACCATATTTTTCATATAAAAACATCTCTCTTCAATGTCGTATGGTGCTTCCTCAGAAGCTCCGCCCACACACTGGAAACACATTGCGATGGCTAGGATATTGTAGTTGTGTGCGATCTCCACCACTTTCTGTTCCTATTTACTCACATAAAACCGACAGCTAGCACACCGTCTGGTTTGGTGAATTTACATATAGCATTATATACTATATTGTATATAATGATAGTTTTAGATTTTTACATTATGCAAAACTCTCTCTCAATCATATATATGTATATGAAAACTGCTTCAATAGGTTGCTTATACATTGCTACCTTCTTTTAACCTCTTTTAGAGCTGTTAAATCCAGTGCTTGTGCTAGAAGGGAAACCCCTAGTGAAACTGGATGTCAAGTCATTTTGCATTCTTTATACATACATACGAGAGTGAGAGTGAGAGAGAGTGAGAGAGAGTGAGAGAGAGTGAGAGAGAGAGAGAGAGAGAGAGAGAGAGAGAGAGATTAGTGTTTTACCAAAGCAACTTATAATAAACTGTAGGAAACTTACAGGTAGCACAATGTTAGGCATTGGACCCAGGACCTTTTAGCTAGAAAACCACACCACACTAATGGCTACTAAGATAGCCCTTGCCCTACATAGGTACTGTATGGTTGTGGCTACTGACCTACATTAATGATTGCTGCTTTTGCTTCAAACTCTATTTGCTTTAAAGTCATTCTATAGTATAGTTTGTCATTGGAATTTTTACTTGATGTTACACATATCAAACTGCATATTTTAACAGTATAAACTAATTTCTTTAAGACTAAGTTTTCTTTATTTCTCTTATATTTGATATATTTTATACATGTATCAATGGCATAGTCTCTGTTTTCTCTTAATGTAGAAAGATAAGTAATTTTCTAAGTAAGCACTATTTTTCTTTCCTCTGTTCCCCTTCTCTTTGTGAATGGATTCAATGTGATTAACAGTCTTTCTTAAGATTTATATTTTCCCCTTTTAGGTTATTGTGCATTGACGGGTGTCACAGAGATGTGGGCCAAATATGAATTATAATACATATATGTTCTTAAAATGGGATGTATACACATTTCCATCTTGGAAAGCATTTGTTAGACAGATTGACAGGTTTGGTCATTAACTAGTATGTAAAACTTATTTATAAAGTGTGTGATAGTAGAACTCTCATATTCTATTTAGCACTGAATAAAATCACTACAGTATAGCTTGATATCTTCTGATAATTGGTGACAAATGACAGATGCAATTAATAATTTTATTTTCAGCCCTAACTTATTTTAATCGTACATGTGACCAATAGACATATATCTGCAAATAATTGATCTCAAACACACAAATGTGTCAACTTGGTTTTAAATGTAGATTAGAGACAGTTCATCAATATAAGTTATTAATAGCAATGGACCAAGACACTGGGGATTGCCTGGCATGATATTAGAGGTTACCAAATATTGGTTGTCTCTCAGGAACTTTAATTGGAATCAGGTTAAGTCCCTGAGTGGAGATGTGCTCACAACCCTATTCTGCCATAGGAAAAAGTTAATCAAATTGAAAGTTCAATGCAAAATAGGCCTGGGCTACATACTTTTATTTCATAAAACAAGTCAAATGAAGACACCCATCATGTGTTATTGGACAGTGGGCATAGTTAACAGGTTGGGTAAGTCAAGTCTTGTAATTGGCTTTGGACTTTATGCTTTAAAATAAAAGATGAGAACTTTGTGTATTGCCCATGCAAACTCAGTGACATCATTAACACTAAAACACATTGGAAAACAATTAATGGCCTATATCTCTGTGATACTGTTGTGAGCAATATTGTAATTTTCCATTTTAGGCTTATCCTGGCTAACTCAAAAGTACTACAGTGTATTAGAAATTTGGGAAAGCTTGGAGAAAGCTCTTAGGCATTGTACAGTTTCTGTTTGTCCATATTTGTGTTCTGCATTTAACAATGGCAGCTGCCAGTGAGTGCTGTACAGCATCCTACCAGGGGACAATCAAGGTGGGGTTTGGATGAAACGGCACTGCAAATTGGTCCAAATGGTATCTGTCACTCAACATGTGTAGTCACCTTTGTCAATATTGAAATTGCTACATGTCATTCTTGACACAGTCCTATATTTACCTATATTCTTCTGTACATTCAAATGAATACACTACAACCATCTGTTTCTCGCATGGATTTGTGCCATTCTTCCATTGTTTTAGGCCTTTCTTAGATTAGTGTACTGTAATTCTGCAACATCATCCAAACCCCAAGAGCTTGTTGCTCAGTCTTGATGGATCCTTATTCTGCTGAAGCCCGATATTGTTCTTCATCTTGTGTTGTCACAACCCCCTGCTACCTTGATTCACTCTTGGTCGTTGGCTAGGTTTTGGATTTATTACTTTCGAGGCCGAACAATCAGTGGACCAGGCTGTCAACATGCATTTTCACGACATCATGGGCAAAAAAGTGTGTAGTTGTAGTTTTATTTTACCCTCAAGATCAAACAGAGCTTTGGGCGACGGGTTAAGAAATAGTGCTTAGAACTGTTGTAGGTTTGAGGCTGTTTCACCAGCGTCCAACATTTGGCATTATGTCACACACAAATTGGCTAAATAAACTGTTACTTTACTACTATGCTACTGTACCACTCATTGTTATCCTTTAACATGATAAAGGAATAATTGTGTTGTCTTAATTTACTCTTTATTATTGTGTTACCTACAATATATTTATCCTTATGACTTTATAGGGCATTTTCATAGAAAATCATACATTACACTACACGCACAAATAACTATTAACTGTTTCTAATGTCGCCCCAGGCTTTGTTTAAACTGACCTCTCCTTTAGGTTGTCTAAAATATATTTAATATTGCTTTCATAATTAAACTTATGTTATAAATTGGAGTTGTTTAAAAAAAGTAAAGAAATAAAAAGTATGCTTGATATGATATGATATAATTCTAGAGATTTACACCTAGAATACACCTAAACGATTGGTCATGCAAAAGTTCTGTTTCATTTGTTATTTTGTTGGCTGGTCACTTGTTTTTATTTTTTTTTTTTACACACAAACAAAACATGTTTTAAAAATGAAAAGAAAAAATCTCAACTAAGTGACCTCAGTTTTAGAATCTCCATACTGTGTCAGTCAATTCTAAGAATTTTTGCGATTCATTGCTGATGTTTAAATCTATTGGACATACCATATGAATGTGTTGCAGTAGGACACATTAAATATTAAGTTGTCAAGCTCAGAAGTGGACTTCATGGCTTTGAGTCCTGTACAACCCTGTAGTGGCACATCACACTTCTCTTTCTGACTCCCCAAATGTTACAATTTGATACAGTTCTAGTTAGGATCTGCCCAAGCACAAGGTCAGGAAGAAAAATAAGTGAAGCCTGCCAGAAATACCGGAAAAATGGGAGACATTTCTTGGCCCTTTTAATTTCTAATGATTTGTGGATATAAAAAAATTATCTATTTGGTTATTGGTTTGTCTATTGGTTATTTTCCTTTTGCCATATATAGATCTCAATCATTATTATTTTCTTAAATTTCACATTGGCTTTGACATACTGGAATATAATTTGTCACGGTGAGCCCATATATTAAGTATATTTTGTGATTGTGAAAGATACATTGCTTAATTCTTAGCAGATCAGCAGGATCCCATTTACTTTGTAAATTATCCATTTTACCTGTGCGCCTTCCACTAGCAACTCCCCTTGACATTGCCCTGGTTTCCTGCTGGAATCGATGTTCGACTTGAGCCATTGTTCTTGAGTTGATATTACCTTGAGCTGGGACTTGAGGGAGGCTGGGAGATATGAGTTACAAAATTAGAAATGGGAACACATCAAACTGTGAAACAAATCCCTGCTCTAGTGTTGGGGACTGTACAGAAGTCACGGTATCCATCACTCGTAACTGTGATGCCCACGGGAGAAGGGCCCAGGTAGCTGCGCTCACGGCTTCCGGGCCGCTGACGGGAACATGTGCGTGTAATTAGGTCGACAGAGAAGGAAGAGGGGAGGCAGGGAATGTGGCACCACCTTAAAGCAGGAGGAATTTGCGATTCGTTTTCCTCCTGCAAGGTGACCCCAATAACTCAACCCTCGGTCTATTTCTGGTTGGCTCCCCCTTAGTCGCAGGCTGTTTCTTTGCTCTGGTTAGCTGCTGGTATCTTTGTATAGTTACAGCAAGTAAAGTTTTCTTATTAGGCCATATGAAAACTGTAGCATCATAGGCAGTGCAATATTGTCAGAACCAGCATGAGGCGCTGAAAATCAGCAATGGTAACATGCTATAATAATTATTAATACCGTTTTGACACAGTATGAACATTCTAATTTAAATTGACTTAAAAATACAGTTGTTTATTATCTGCATGTTTACCTCCGAATAGATCTGAATTAGAAATCTTTCTCTACATCCATTTCCCCCTAAAGTTCTACCTCAAGTAAAATTTTATTCTTTAAGCGTTAGCTGGAGAAAGGTAAGTCTTAACCTTCCATTAGACGCATTTACCAAATAGAGGGCAATTTTTTCAAGGTTAATACAATTCTATGTTTCTCAGGTACATTTCCAAATGCTTTGATCTGGAATCTGTTACCATTATCTTAACTGTGTTTTCTTAGCATCAAGTGCCAATGTAAAACTTTGCCCTATTGGTAATTACGCACCTGAGACACATAGCAGTTGTACAGCTTCTTTTTTTAATTAATTATTTTTTTTTAAATACTGAGTAACATTCATTAATATAGCTGCCCTAATCTGACTCCATAGACATAAAATGAATGTTTACAAGATGCCCAAAAATGCTGTTAGGACAGTATTGTTAGGCCAGGGATTTCAAGGACTTGTCTTCTGGTTGTGCAAAATGGTCCCTGCTTGTCCTTTGTCCAGGTGGAAGTGAAGAAGGCTGAACCCCGTGACAGCAAAGCACCCGGCCAGCTTGGCCCTGGCCAGTGGGGGCCCAGAGGCATCTTGAGTGCAGCTAACGGTTGGACGGCACAACCTGCCCAGGGCTGGCAACAGACTTATGGGCCACAGGGTGAGTGGCCTTGATTCCCTGAGCAGTACATGGTAGATCAAAGTCTCATTCTTCCACACATGCTACTGCTGTAAATATTCAGGAAATACTAATCTGTGATTATGATACATTACATGCATACCTCTTCTTATTTTTTACATCCTTTATATATGTTTTTTTTTTTAAATAGGGGTTTGGGTGTCTACTACTGGTCAGCCTATAGGTAAGTCTTGTCATGTTATTGAATTAGGTATTCTGTCACTGCAGTTGATTGAATTTGATACACGCCTTTGTCATGTGACTGTGTCCTTATCTGGAAAAGCTTGTGTCACAGTTAGCTTTGTACTCTGTTCTATACTGACTATGTCCGATAGGGTACTAGGCAGTTTAACAACATGCGTTATCTGTGGTTTTATTCACAATGACTGAGGTCATATTCCTTCTATTGGTTTGGTGGCCTTTTCAGTATATACAACAAAATACTCAGCACACACTTAAATGTCCTGTGTTTTTGGAAAGATACTCATTGTGCCTGTAGTAAAAAGTAACTTAATTCATAGAATGAATTCCCAGAATGATATTGATACAATTCTAAAATGAAACTATAAAACATTAATCTTTTTGGAATTAAAGCTTGTTTGAAGTTGAGAAGTTGTGTTTATGTATACACTTTATGTATGTGTGTTACATAGCTATGGTTGTGTTTATGGTGAGACAGTGTCATTTGGAATAGGTGGCTATGGCCCTCCATTGTCAGCCACCAGGGGAACACCTGCCCAGCCTCCATCTCCGTTCAGTGCATTTCTGGTCACAGCACCAGCCGGTGGCTTCGCTGCACCTCCGGCCTACCCACAGCAGGGCTATAGCACCACACCTCAGTTTGGTGAGTGATGCCTGTTTACATGTTGGGTTATTTTACACACAGACCAGCAGCAGCACTGGAATGTAACAGCATTGGCTTGGTCACACAAGATAGTTTGTATGTACCACCAGCCATGTGCAAGTGGGTGGTGTGGCTGGTTAATTCTACGACTTTAATACTTCAAATTTGACAGTTATGTCGTAAAATCTCATTTGGCCGTTTGTGCATATCAAGAGATGACAGTGTATACACTGGCTACTGTACCACCGAAGCAAATATTACATGCAACCAGTAGTTCAGTGCAATTTATAGTCCAGAAAACACAGTAGGCCTTTATAAAAATAAATGATTACACATATTTTTGTACCAGGTTACACTTTTGGCACACCTCAAGGGGACCAGTATGCTCCACAGGGAGTCCCTCCTCCACCGAATACTCCAGGAACAGCTCAGCTGGGATTTGCACCTGCAACCACACCTACTCAGGACTTGAGCAAAGCCCAGACTGGGCAGCCTGACTTTCCATACAGCCAATATGGTGAGTAAAACATCAGTACATCACACTCAGCCCCCTCTCTCTTTGACTTCGATTGTATTGACGTCTTGATCCACCTTGTCCTTCTCTTGCTGGATAGTTTGTCAGCTGTGATGCAGCTCACTGGAGCAAATATTACAGCCCTCCAAGCAGCAGGAGCTTGCTCTCGATACCATTTAGCTTTAAAGGCAATGCAAAAGATCCTCCATTCCCAGGATAGTCCGCAGTCGCACTTGTCAGGCTTTTCCAGCAGTTCTGGGGAATGGTTATTAGCTGGTGTTAGTAGGTTTGAATTAGATCATCCTGCCTTGCAATTTTTAAATTTTTTTAATTTAATTTTGTCTTCAGAGAGGAGTTGAACACTGCCTGAGCTGCAGATAGACCATGTCTGTAACTCAGTTGACTTAATATTCCCAAATATGCTTTGCCCCCCCTCTTCCTTGCTGTTGAATGCTTTGTTTTCCTGGTTTGTGCACGATCACATCAGAGGTCCGCCAGCTTTACAACATTGTGCTCACTTACCCGTCTGAGGAAGATGGCATGTCACATATAACCTATACGGATATAAAGCATTTTCCATCCATGTCCTAGACGTAGGCAACACCTCCATTAAATTAGTTTAGCATTCTTTTTGACTATATTTAATCTTTATCCCTTTCTCCTGTTTGTTGGCCTTTAGCTGTCCAAAACTCTTCTGTGTTGCTATGGATTTGTGATTAATTTTGTTAAAACATTTTTTTCGTGAATTTAGATAATGTCTTAATATTTGCTTATTTGATCATAGTTTGTTACCATACTCAGTGTGTGTCAGAAATCAGAAGTTAAATTCCTGTCAGATGCTAGGGATTGTAGTTATTTGAAGGGTGATAATAGGGAAAGCTACTAATTATGTAGAAGGGCTGGCCGATTTTTGGGGAAAATCTAATTGCGATTTTTCTTTCAGATATTGCGATTAGATTTGCGATATAAATTTAAAAAGCAAAAAGAAAAAAGATATATGTAACATATTTAAAACATGTTATGGAGCATTACCACATGAGATGGCATGAACATATTAACTGCTCTATATTCTAATGAAAAGATAAGCATAAAGGTACAGGATTAATTTATTGAGCATGGATTTATTGCATTTTAGGACGTGACAACGGGGTTGACAGTTTTTAGATGTGCTCAAGCACACCTAAATTGCAATTCAGCACCCCTAAAATAATAAATACAATATTATATACATATAAATATTATTTTCTGAAAATTGTTTTAGCTAATGTTTTAGCTCTCTAACATTAGGTCGAACTTGGCTTGCCTGTTAAAGATTGGACAAACAAATACAAATATAAACACGGCCTGTTCATTGTTATACAGTGAAATTAGCGATTTAGCAGATTTAAACGCCCCCCTTGGGCGCATGCCTGCTGGAACTATAGTTCCTGTGTCTGTGCACCTTTTTATAGGCACAGTTTTTATTGTTTTTGGCGCTAAAGGGTGGCCAGTTATGTGCGGTCATATTTACAGATGCGGCACACATAACTTAATCACGGACATGAGCTCCGATCTAGCTCTGCCTGAGACTAGCCGTGAAGCATGTCTGAGTACCGATTTGCATTCACCTTTTCCTTTTGGCATAATATTGTTCATCTCAGAAAAAGAGTAGGCTATGCTATGTGTCTTACTGTTTTTAAAGGAGTCATTTCATGCCCTTTTTGACTTGTTGACACAGATCCTTGACTTCTCTATGCTATGTAGTTGACAATCTTTAATTCATTAAACATGTACAGGACCTATTATAATTCCTAACTACCTTACTAGAGTGCACAATCCCAGCCATGGCATTATGGGACGTCACTTATGGTAATTTAATTTATATTCTTAAGCAATGTTTCAGACTAATAAAGGTATACATAAATGTATTATTTTACAGAAGTTTCTCCACAATGAGAGCTATTTTAGCAAGATGTAGCCATTTCTGCCCCCGTAGAGTTAACAGGAAATGCTGCATCTAAATCTCTAGACAGCTGTATCGTTCATAAGACAAGTTATCTTTAGGGGATAAATGCTTATTGCACCATGAGGCCCTTTGTTTTTTCTGTAATGAATTTTGCGTAAACGATGGATCTGCTAAATGGCTATTTATTTTCAGTTAGCTTGTTCTGTACATCACATGTTAACCGCTGGGTCTTCCATGTGATACTGTACCCATTGGGCGTAATGGGTGGCCATCTTGTTCGGTGTTTCATGCTTGTGCTTTACTTCCATTCTTTTTCTGCATCTAGTGTTTGCTGCCTGCTTTTGGCACTTAGTCTAGTAATTATAGGGAGCAAAAAGTGAAAGGGGGGGGGGGGGGGGCATGCTAGCAAGCAGCACACATTCACACATAATTTTGTTTTGACTTCCAGATGGAGCTGAGCAGTGATGGTTAAGCCTAGGGCAGTCCCAATGAATAAAACCCTACATTTTAAAGTGTGAATGTAAAGCATTAGTGGCTACATAAAAGGGGACTAAAGTATGTAAAATCTAGGCGAGCCGTATCTGGGTTCAGTCAACCTGGTCTCCTCATCTCCCTGATAGGCTTGGGTAACTACCCTCAGGACCCCTCTGCCTACGGACCAACGCGTCCTTCTCACAGTTATGGTCAGGATGAGCAGGGAGGATATAGTTCAGGTAGGTGCCAGCATCTTCTCCAACCACAAAAGTAGCATTTGTTGAGTACCGTAGAGTTGTAGAGCTGCAACCTGGTTTTATCGCCTACTTTCTTTTGCTCTGTGTATGTATTTTGCATGTACATTCTGCATGTACATACAAAGTACTGTGTGTCCTCTTCAGTATAGTAAGATACAGCTATAAACCGTTTTCAAGATTTGCATTCAAGTAGGAGCAACACGATAGCTTAAGATCTCTTCGGCGTCAACCTTGGAGCATCTCCTCTCCCAAGCTGTAGCTTTTTTATACATAGATTATCATGTCCCCTTTTTTTCACTCTCTGTTTTGCATCGCTTTGCTGGTATAAAAGGATGATCTAATTGACAGAAAATGTGTTCGCGGTTCATTTGTGTCGGCATCTTCACTCCATTCACTCACTGTGTTTTTTCCCCGTGTACTGTCTGTATTGTAGCTAAAGAGGTGAAAATCAGAAGAAGATTTAATGAAGGACACATCGATGCCAGTAAATTTCCAATTTATCTGTTTCCTTTGCCTTCTGGTCCTGATGGGACCTCTCTGTTGTCCTGAATTCAGAGCACTTTCAGCACCCCACACAAAATGTTCATATGATGTTCATTTATTTTATTTTTTTACTTTTCTTTTTCTTGTTTTCATTTCCTCTGTTAATGTTATTTACACCAGTGTATTTATCTTAAACAGTGTGAACTCTTACCTTTTGTGTGCACTAGATGTTACCTGGGTGGGTCACCTGCCACTAACCACGTGCTGGTAATTTCTGGTTCTTGTTGGTATGTTTGTCAATTTTACACTTTGACAGGTGACCGAACATTATTGTTTTTAACCAGGCTAGTCTCACTGAGATTAAAACTCTTTATGCATAAGAGACCTTGGCCAAGAAAGTGTTTTTATGCTTTCCGCAATGTGATCTGACTGATTTAAATGAGGTCCATTCTAATTCATAGCCAACAATGGTTTCCTACCCTGGTAATTGTCTAATCCCCTGTAAATATTTGGGGAAATAGCACCATCTAGTGTCCACATGGTAGAATATGTATGTGTGTTTGTTGCACCTACTGTAGGCATTCTTCTACTTAAAGCGATACTGAACCTTTGTTAAACCCTCTGACTGAACTAGCTTCCTTACATCAGTCCACACGCTGAGTAAAATCTAACATTTTTTTTCAACTTTTCATTGTTTGCTGAAAACATAGTGTTTCTGACGCAGATTGATGTCTCTGGGTAGTACTCTGTGTTCTCAATTTAATTCATTAGGCATACAGGAAACAATTTATTATGATAAACAATTAGCATGTGGACTTGCATTGAGGTAAGGAAGTCATAGAGTTGAGGGTTTGGCAAAAGTACAATAGGGCTTTAAAGAGGTAGTGTGTAATATCAAACACAAAAAGCCTCAGTTAAATTGCAAATCTGAGGACCACGATTGGACAAGGCAGTAGGCACACATGCGCAAACATGTACACATCTAAGCATTATCTTTGTGTTGAAATATTTTCAGCTGAGTCCCACTGGCCAGTAAATACACACTACCCCTTTCAGTGAAGCTTCTTCTGTTCGTTCTACTTAATTCAAGATGTTTTTTATTGTTAATTATACATTTGTGAACTACAGTTGTTTAAGGTCCTTCTGAATATTTAACATTTTTAAAGAAAGACATAATGCAAGGAATACAGCATTTCAGGTTTTCCCTAGAGGTCTAAATAGCTGTTAAGGACTTGACTGTTAATGCTGACCATGCAAATGTTTCTCTTCCCTGTTCTCTGCCATTCCCTCTCCCTCCCAGGCTACAGTCAAGAGCTCACAGCCTTCGGACACACCTTTGCAGACCCAAGCCAACAAACTGCATCCTACGGGGCACCCACAGCACAACCCCTGGCACCCCCCCAGCCGGCTGCCAGCGCCTTTGGCCGAGGGCAGAATCACAACGTACAGGGCTTCCACCCATATCGACGCTGACTGCTACCTCCCGGCGCTCAGCATACACTTGAGAAAATACATACATGTGCACACACACCCCCATACAAGAAAACATGTCAGGGAAATGTGTTCTTGCTCAAAGGCAAAATTGAGGTTCTGGATTATTGTATGGAATATTTAATGCACACAATTTGTGAAATGGAAAACTTTGTGAAAGCAGGGATTCTAGCTAATTTCTGTTTCTGTTTTGAAGAAAGGAAAAAAAAAGAGAAAAGGTTCAAAACAACCCAGAATTCTATGCGTATCTTACTGAGCGTTGGTCTGAAAGGTTTATCCCCCCTCCCAATGTTTTATAGTAGAACTAAACTACTTTGCAATAATTTTGATTGTCTGGTCAAACACTAGCACAGAGACTTTATGTAAAGAGACTTGCATACATATATGTATATTTATGGTGGACACAAATGAAAACAGGGTCTCAAGTTTCCTCAGCTTTAAATTCTAGGGAAAATGTTTTTATTTTTCATTTGGTGGATTTTGTTTACTTTCTGAGCCTTTATTTTAAAGTTTGTTTAAATGGAAAATATGAATATATATTATACGCAAACTGCAATTTTTTAAAAGAGAATTTTGTACTATAAATGTACACCGCTTGTTTTTTATTTAAATATGTAGACTTCCCTCAGGTGGCTGTTTGAGTGCATTTGGCACTTATGCAAAAAGAAAGGAAAACTTATTTCAAAATAAATGTTTTAAAGAAATGTCACTGTTATTTGCATTGTGTATATATTTGTTTACAGTAACTCAATTGATAATTCCATTGAACACAATAATTTAGAATAGCAAACACTTTGTAACCTACATGGCGATTTGTTATAAGAATCTGAAAATGGGAATTTGTCTTAAGATTTTGCCGTATTAATTTCAAGGGCAGGAGCAGGACATTTGTTCCTAATAATCACAATGGCTTGATGGTAACTGTTTTCTCACAGCAAGAAACTCCTGGGTTGGGACAATGGTCAGCTAAAGCATTTCAAAACATAAAATATTCACATATGTTCAATCTAACTGTCGTAAATGCCTTTATTACATTGTTAAACTATAATTCTCACTGCCCAAAAAACTAATTTGGTTTACTCAATATTGTCTCCTGTCAGTTGAAATAAGTAATTAATAAGGCATCATTAGAATCTTCTAATATCTCCAACTCCAATTAGTTTTGGGATCAATGAGAATTGTTTAATCTAGACAGCGATTTATTTAAAGCCTATAATTGGTGAATAGGCTGCCATATGAGATGTTATGAGGCTATAGCCTATCTCGGTTGGTGAACGTAATATAGTTAGTTATTGATTTTATCTGACCACTGGGTATATTTTGGAATGCTGTCAGACATGTAATGTGAGGGAAAACAAGTGATTATTGTCTCAGATGGATACTGAGAATGCGCAACTGAAGGCAGGTTACCACCACTGAAGTCATGATGAGATATTTTGAACTATTTTGAAAAAAGCGCCTACAGATATGAGTTAGTGCCTTAAAACAACACTTTCACGATAATGAATTGTTTTGCAATCAGCATGGTTCTTTATTAAATGTTACATTTAAATAAGAAAAAAATGCACACCTTTTCTGACATCATATCCGGTGAATGGCAAGCAGGCAGCTGTCAGGATAACTTCCGCATTGTTACATTTCTCTCTTAACTTTGTTCAGGCTACAGATCGTGTCTTTTTCTTTAGAAAAATAAAACAACTATTTACAGTCGTTGAGCATAACATGTAAGCCTTTTAAGTATTTGATACGACATTAATGTTAGTAATTATCTTATCAGTGCTATCTTGATTACTGGCTAAATAGCTAGCTCTTAATTTTAAAGAGAATGAGATGGCTATGTAGTATTTAGATTCATGTTGTGAGGTATTCTACTCTATTTCTGAAAAATTATTGACAGCAGACGCTTCGTGTGTATATGTGAAAGGAAATATGTAGGCTAATTGTTCCGCATCTGAATCGAATTGGAATATCTCTTACCATTACCATTACGTACTCTAGTTGTTTGTGTCGTTTCTAATCGACATCCTTAATTTGTCATGACAAACCTGTCTAACAAACCTTTATTTCAAAATGTTCTTTAATAATTCAAATTCGCACTAGCCTATACATTTACATCACACAATCTGTCTACTGCATGCAATTGATATTTGCCTTTTAAAAGATAGGCAGGCCTAATATAATATGAAAGATTTAAGATAGCCTATACTGTAAAGCCCCAAAAGTAAGCATAGTGCTGTTTATGTAAAAAACAAATCGTTAGGCTACCATATTTTGTCACAACAGTCATGCAGCAACCCATCAGACTAGTTAAATCAAAATACAATATTTTTTTTCTTTCACTCTTTAAGTTTAGAAACAATCTCCAGTGCCCACATTTACTCTGCAGCAAACAATCTTCCTCTAAAATGTAGAGCAGCGTAACATTTCCCATATTCCTGACATTGAAATGTCAAGCATACAGCCATGCTGTGAGTCACATGCAGTCAGGTCCCCCAACCAGGTGCAAATCACTGAAGTGCATTCATGTACATAGCCTCCATGAAACAACCAAGAGGCTACTATACTGAGGATAGATTTAATTTCTTATGTAGAGGGATTATTCCATTACTGAATTTGTTTGTCTATTTGAAGCACCATCCTGGGAGTCTGTCAATCCGTATAACTTTTCAGGGATCTCTGTTGCATTACGTTTTTTAGTTGTTTTATTCCTGTTTGATGTTGTGCAGGTTGCCATGTGTGGTTCAGAGTTTTTGGACAGTTAATGCATAGAGTAAAGAGAGTGAAACTTGATGACGAAACAGCACACACTGGGATAAGGTTTGCTTACACACACACACACACACTAGTTCACACAGCTGCATATATCTTTAGACAGAGCAAGTATATGACCTTGATCATTTAACCGGTTAGGTTTTTGTAATTTCAATAGCTGTGTGACGGACGGCACATTCTACAATTTTTCTTCTTCAAACGTACTATTGGTGAATTCTTATTTAATGAAAGAGATAAAGATAATATTATACATTCAAACTGACTATTATAGTAACACGAAGGGTTGATCATTTCTCTTTATGGCTGTTAAAACTACAGAACTAACAACTACTTTGAAATCCAATCCTTATTGTGGTTGTTGCCTTGTAAATATGGCTGCTGTTGTTTAGCATCTATTTAGATGGTGTTTGAGCTCATATGATATGCATCCACAGTTCCACAGCTTCGTCAACAGAGGCAGCCATGGCAACAGTGGAAGAGCTCTCAGACAGCATGGAGGTGGTGGAGATGGAGGATGTGAACCACACCGAGTTCTATGTGCAGAAACACACATGGGACGGTCTTTGCAAGGTCATTCGTGGTAGCCGCAAATACACAAGCATGGTTGTCAACAAGGCACCACACGATTTCCAGTTTGTCCTGAAGCAGGATGAGAGCAGCTCTCATTCCCACCGGCTCTACTACCTTGGTGAGCAGACTTGACTACTGCATGGGGGTAACTAATTAATACAGCTCCGATACTCCTGTCATACTGTTCATAAATAACCCAGCTAGTTACACTAAATACATTAGTTCTATTATATTTGTGACTTGTTCTTCCAAACTTGAATTTGATCACATAACCACTGTATGACATGTACAGTAAGAAATAACATTATGGACATTGAATGGTCATAACACGGAAATGCACTGTTTCCGCCGTTAGAATATCTTGTACTTATTTAAGAGTGTGTAGCTTGATCTATTGTTGTTACGTGCGTGTCAGTATACTGGATTTTCATCCATTATACAAATCCAATGGTCTCATGTTATTGTGTTATTTCAAATCCTAGATTATTACTTTGTGGGTTTGCAGTGAAAATGTTTAAACACATTCTAAATAGTATCTGCGGCCTGTTACAGTGTCTAGTGACTGATAGCTGTAACCTTCAATAGTATTAGCATTACATGTATTGTGCAATGGATTTTTAATTCTTCTGTTCAATTAGTAGTATAACAGACATCATGTACCATAATATTTTACTGCATATGATTGATTCTGATTGATACCAAACACGCAGGACTATTATAACAGGTGATGTAAATGGCAGTATGTTGTCACTGCCTCTTTGTGTAGGAATGCATTACAGCATCAGAGAAAACTCATTACTCTACTCTGACATTCCCAAGACGATCAGCAAAGATGGTCTCCTGGTGTTGTCATGGAAACCACTTCTACACCATTTCCAGGTGAGACTGTTAATTCCTTTATTTAGTATTATTGACAAACAATACACCATATCAGCTACTATTGCTACAATAAAAGCACAAATAAAATGTTTTTTTTTCGGGATAACTATGACCTTAATGTAGTCTGTGCATTACAGTACATCCGGAAAGTATTCACAGCGCTTCACTTTCCACATTTTGTTATATTACAGCCTTATTCCAAAATTGTATAAAATCTTTTTTTTTTTCTCAAAATTCTACACACACAATACTACACAATATTTTTTTCTGGTTCTAATCATGATCTTACTGTAGCAGTTATGTATTTATTTAACTTGCCTTTTACAGTTTGCTTTGCCTTTTCTACTAAGAACAACCCATTGAACCTTGACCTCAGCCATGCATGTTTAAGCCTCTGTGTTCGTCTCTCCTTCATCCCAGGCCTCTCCTCACCAGGGCGCGTACTCACGCGAGGAGGAGCTGCTGCGAGAGAGGAAGCGTCTGGGTGTGTTTGGGATCACCTCATATGACTACCACCGTGCCACTAGCCTTTTCCTCTTTCAGGCCAATAGTAGCCTCTTCTACTGCTACGACAGAGGCACGGAAGGCTTCATTGTGAGTTTACATACAAGGTTCTAGCACTTTCCATGACTTTGCTCAGGATGCAATATACTGTTTCTAACTAGTTCAAAAGAACGCCGCTTATTGGTGATATCTGCTTGTTAAATGCAAAGGGAAGAGTATCCTTATTTTACGACGTCTGCCTCTCATCGTTGTTTCGCTTCACTTTATTACACCTGTGTTATATAGGTGTATAAAGTCACTTCCTTTGTTATACACCTGAAAATGATTGTACAATGTTTGTAGGTCTGATTAGTGGAAGGTGGTCCAATCAACTATTAATGATAGAATTGACAGCCATTGAGACCAGACAGGCAGACAACCATTATTTAACTGAGGGTTCACACACTGCACTGACTAAAATACAACCTGCACTTTTGAATGGAGAATTTTCAAAAATCTGTTTCCGTGTTTGCCATAGGGGAAAAAAGCCAATAAATACACGCTAATAGTGAACGAGTTTTCATTGGGTGTATAAGTGCTAAATCCACTGTTTATGTGCAGACTTCACCTGTGAAACCAGTGGAGATTAAGAGCCAATGTACAGGTACCCGCATGGACCCCAAAATCTGCCCAGGGGACCCCAGCTTTATTGCCTTCATCAATAACAATGACCTGTGGGTGACCAGCATTGAGACGGGCGAGGAGCGTAGACTCACATACTGCCATAAAGGTCAGGGTTGAATGAAATGAACGGACGTTTTAATAAATATTGTGTAATTGTTTTGTCTAATCGGATTACGGCTACTTATGCGTACTCCTGGAAAGACTGTGGAAATCTCTAAGGAATCGTTGTCTGGGTTGATGATGTTCACATTGGGATGGTCATGTGATACTTAGTCTTTGTCTCTGTAGGTCTGGACAACATAAAGGAGGACCCCAAGTCCGCTGGTATCGCCACATTTGTCATCCAGGAAGAGTTTGACCGTTTCACTGGCTACTGGTGGTCACCCGCTGCCACCACAGGTGAATACAGGGTGAAGATATTCTTATTACTATTAATAGGCCTAGATTGACAGCTTTTACCTAAACTGTAAGAGAGATTCAAAGCCAAAGGTATATCCTTTTAAAAACTTTCAACTAATTAGGCTAATCTTTATGGTTCTAGTAGGCTTATTATGAAATGACTGGACTTGACTTGGCTCTGCTGTGTTTGTCAGACTGTGATGGTACCCGAACCCTACAGATTTTATATGAGGAGGTGGATGAATCAGAGGTGGAGGTCATTCATGTTCCCTCCCCAGCTCTGGAGGAGCGCAAGACCGACATGTACAGATACCCCCGCACAGGTCTTTCACATTAACAGAATTTAGTAGATGTTTATATGCTATGCGACTTACAAGTGCATTTGTCAATGGCTGAATCGGAGAGACTGCTCTTAGCACATGCTCTATGAAAACAGTTTCACGATGTTTCCTTTGCTGTGTTGAATCCTGTTAACATTCATCTTAGGCAGCAAGAATCCTAAAGTTACTCTCAAACTGGCAGAAATCAGGACGGATTCTGTTGGCCAAGTAAGGATGCATTTAATTTATGTCGTGTGTAGTTGTATATTATCTAGTCAAACCAAGTATATTACCATGACATTTCACTTCGCCATGTTTATTCACTGATGTAATACAATTGCCCTCTAACCAGAGCAAGAGTAACTCATTCTTAAAATAGCTAATGTACACACGATGGTGTAGTGGAATGCTTGGTGTATGAAGTTCTACTGATGTGTTTGCTGGTCTGGGCTTCCCTCAGATTGTCAGCAGCTATGAGAAGGAGCTGGTTGTGTCATTCAGCACTCTGTTCCCTGGTGTAGAATACATCTCCAGAGCTGGATGGACCAAAGATGGAAGATAGTGAGTTTCTGATCACTATTGTACAGTCTTCTGTGTAGTATATTGAAACCTTTATTTGGTTGCCTTGCTGTTTAAGTCTTTGAAAATAAATGAAGGTACATAGGTTATTAGTCCCTAAAAAGGCTAGTTGGTATTGAGTGGTGTTGTCTTTTCATAGTTCTGCCGCCCAGTGGTAAAACACATACACTACGCATTCAAGAGAGAAGGCATGAACAAATGTATTTTTCTTCCCGTAAATATATTTGTCAGACTTTAAAAGCTTTGTGTGTCTCACAGTGTGTGGGCTGTGCTACTGGACCGCAGACAGCAGTGTCTTCAGGTGGTCTTGTTGCCACCAGGCCTCTTCATCCCAGTCACTTGTGACCAGGCCAGCAGACTACAGCACCTAGAGGCTGTCCCAGACACAATCCACCCCTTCATCATCTACCAGGAGACCAGTGACATCTGGATCAATGTAAGGAGCACACACACTGGTAGTACAGTGTCATTGTTGAACGCACTGTTGTCAAATGACTTGACCATTTCTACTTATGTACTTATGTTACCTTTAACCATCCGCTGTAAGATTTGTGCAAACAGATAAATTTTTTCCAATTAGAAGCTGTTTAATTATATAGACTTTTATGTGTATATAATATATTTTAGTGTCTTCAAGGAGACATAATTTAAATTGATTGAATTTCAGTTTTGCTTGGTTTTCTTCAGGACACAGTACAGTGCATTTTCTAAATGTACCCAGTTATATTTACCATTTGTGTTCATTCAAACTATTCTTTCCGCACTTTTAATATTTATGTTTGGCACCTATGCTACAGGTTCATGACATCTTCTATCCCTTTGTCCAAACCGATGACAAGGAGATCACCTTCATTACGGTGAATGAATCTAAAACAGGCTTCTGCCACCTGTATAAGGTCACCTCAGTGTTAAAGCAGGGTTGCTATCGCTGGGCAAGAGACTATGCACATTGTGAAGGTACATCTCTTAATGGCTTGTAGTGGTCAGTAAGAATGAAAGCCCGCTGCATACGCTAAGCCCAGTGTTACTGTGTCATGTCTCGCCTCTCCAGGTGACTTCCTGTGTCCAGTCAAGGAGGAACTGGTGCTATCCGCTGGGGAATGGGAGGTGCTGGCCAATCACGGTGCAAAGGTGAGGCCCGCGGCAGATTGGTGTGTGTGTGTGCGCAGCGTGATTGGCACAATCAGGGTTAATGGTTCTGTTCCCATATTTACCTTAAGTAATGTCCTGCAATAATGATTCAATTCAAACTGACATCCATACATCAATGTATCATTCAGTTTTTTTCTGTTTATTATGTCAGACGTGCATTTGATCATGTTGTGAAGAAATAAACCAATAAACAGCCACCATTTGTTGCACGTTGCAACGGCATACCCACCATGTTACTTTCCGTGTGTGTGTGTGTGCGTGCGTGCGTGCGTGTGCGTGCGTGTGTATGTGTGCGCGTGGCAGCGTTCTACCACCCCACAGATCTGGGTGGACGAGAAAGCCGGGCTTATCTACTTCCAAGGCACCAAGGACACTCCTCTAGAGCACCACCTGTATGTGGTCAACTACCGATCGCCAGGGGAGGTTGTCAGGCTCACAAAGCCTGGCTTCTCCCACTCCTGCTCCGTGAGCCAGGTATCATCTACACGCGTGTTGGAACAGTCCTTTTACTCTTTATTCTACCAGAACAAAACCCTTAACGCATATTTGACCACACGTTTGAGCGTGTGTCGCTTGTGAACCGCAAAGAGTCGTTGCCATGGTGGCACTAACTTGTTGCACAGTGCGTTCGTGTCGCCTTGTGCGCTTGTGCGTCGCTGTCTTTGTGACGAAGTGTTCCGGCAGATGCTGCGTTTTTGTGTGGTTTGTGTGCGTGTTCTGAGGAAAGCGGTGGTGAGTGAGGCCCCGTTTGACGTGCCCTGTCTTGTCTCTTCTTCTGTTCAGAACTTTGACATGTTTGTCAGCCATTACAGTAACCTCAGAACGCCGCCCTGCGTCCACGTCTACAAGCTGAGTGGCTCTGACAGTGACCCCCTGCACAAAGAGCCTCAGTTCATGGCTAGCATGATGGAGCCCACCAGTATGCAAATCCTCTTCCAAAAGTCACTCGTACATATAATGCATGTGATATTTTACAACCACAAATGTAATGGTTGGAAAAAATCACGTGGCCACAAGAAATGCATGCAGTACTAATGTAATTAAAGTTAATTATTTGAGGTTTACTCATATACCATGTAGATGCTTTTATTTAACTCCAGGTTAGCTTGTGGTCTACTATCTCTTAACATAAATGTACTTGAGTAAATGTTTGTTTGAGTAAACCGCCTGATACCCTATGTTATGGCAGGAGGACACTAATCCATTGGCAAGTTTATTTGGTAGTACAATATTTTATGTACACTGCTGAGGTTTGCCATCTGTTTTGCTTTTCAGGGTGCCCATTTCACCACACCTCTCCAGAGATCTTTACCTTCCCAGGGAAGTCAGGTTTCCAGCTGTACGGCATGCTGTATAAGCCATACAACCTGGTCCCTGGCAGGAAACACCCCACAGTCCTCTTTGTGTATGGTGGCCCTCAGGTGTGTCTGTCACTCCATCCAATCAGGTTCACAGTATTGTTGTGAACATTTGAGTTCAGTGAACATGAGATTAGTGAACATTTGAGTTCAGTGAACATGTGATTAGTGAACATTTGAGTTCAGTAAACGAGATTAGTGAACATTTGAGTTCAGTAAACATGAGTTTACATTTGAGTTCAGTAAACATTAGATTAGTGAACGTTTGAGTTCAGTGAACATGAGTTTACATTTGAGTTCCGTAAACATGAGATTAGTGAACATTTGAGTTCAGTGAACATGAGATTAGTGAACGTTTGAGTTCAGTGAACATGAGTTTACATATCAGTTTAGTAAACATGAGATTAGTGAACATTTGAGTTGAGTGAACATGAGTTTACATTTGAGATCAGTGTAAGGATCTACACTGTTTCCCCCTCAAAGGTAGAGACGTGCAGTAAACGTTTTATTAACCGTATCAATGTAACATCCTCTCTGTCAGGTCCAGTTAGTGAACAACTCCTACAAGGGAATGAAGTATTTGCGTCTGAACACGCTGGCGGCTCTGGGCTATGCTGTGCTGGTCATCGATGGGAGGGGCTCATGCCAGAGGGGCCTCCAGTTTGAAGGAGCGGTGAAAAACAGAATGGTACAGTAGCCAGGCTGGCATTGAGACCCATATAAATACATGGGCATGTATAAATTATTAATACATTCATCTCTACATTGCAAATGACCTGAAAAGTAAATAATAAAAAATATATACAGCCGCGGGAACAATTAAGAGACCACTGCACATTCTTTAAAATGCAATAGTATAAATATACTGTAAATGTAAAGGATATAGCATAAATAGAAAACTTGTATAAAGACAAATACATAATATTACATGTATGTAAAATATAAAAATGTGTAATTAGTGCAAATCTGAGAAACTGCTCTCTTAATTTGTACACGGCTGTGTAGTAATAGTATTCATCATAGTTTATATTTGAACAATAGAGGACAAAAGATTAACATGAGATGAAAGCATATCTCGACAGGCTCCTATACTCTCTTAATCCAGGGCCAGGTGGAGATTGAAGACCAGGTGGAGGGTCTGCACTATGTGGCAGACAAGTACAAGTTTGTGGACCTGAGACGTGTTGCCATCCACGGGTGGTCTTATGGGGGCTTCCTCTCGCTCATGGCACTCATACACAAGCCTGACGTCTTCAAGGTCAGCGGACAAACAATGTGCTTTCAGTATGTTTACGTTGTTAAATTCACACAGAAATTGGCACATAAACACACACTGGGTGTGTGGGTGTTAAGACTGCTTAAAGGTGGCCTATGCAATGGTTAAGAACAAAAAATGACTTATAGTGTAACTGCACTCCAGCCCTAAACCTGAAAAATGCTACAACAGTGTGAGTGGGGGAAGTTTAGTCACCGGTCCATTATGATGCCAGATAATGATGCCAGAGAAGCTCCGCCGGAGGTGTGAGTTGAAGATCTCACGGACAGGAGCCTCCTCTAGACGTTTCCAGTTAATTCCGCACTACCCGTCTGGGCTTACCAGGTCTGTCCAGAGTCTTCCCCCATCCTTTGACCCAACTCGCCACCAGATGGGGATCGGTTTACAGTTCTGCCCCTCTCTTCACACGAGTGTCCAAAACATGCAGCCTCAGGGTCTCCAAGAAGGCTGAATACTCCGAACTGCTGTTTGGTTCATATGCACAGAGTTCCTCCCCACCACCCGTAGGCACAGGGAAGCGACCCTCTCGTCTACTGGGGTAAACTCCAATGTAGCGGCGCTCAGCCGTGGACTTGTGAGTATCCCCACACCCGCCTGGCGCCTCACACCCTGGGCAACTCCAGAGTAAAATAAAGTCCATCCCCTATCCAGGAGAACGGTTCCAAAACCAAGACTGTGCGTAGAGGTAAGCCACACTAAATGGTAGCGCTCCACCTCCCACGCAAGTTCTGGCTCCTTCCCACACAGCGAGGTGACGTTCCACGTCCCCAGAGCCAGGTTCTGCTGCCCGGGTCTGGTCTGTCGAGGCCCCTGACTTTCACCGCCATCCAGCGACAGCGCACCCGACCCCCACGGGGCCCATAGGATGGAGAGGGAGGCGCCATGTTGCTTTTTCGGGCTGTGCCTGGCTGGGCTCCGTGGCAAACCCAGCCACCAGGCGCTCACCGGTGAGCCCTCTCCCTGGGCCTGGCTCCAGACGGGGGCCCCGGGCTTCCTCCGGGTAGGGTAACTCCTTCTCTGTTTAAGTTCTTCATGGGGGTCTTCTGAACCATTCTTTGTCTGGCTCCTCCCCTGAGACCACTTTACCTTGGCAGACCCTACCAGGAGCACCAGGCTCCAGACAACACAGCCCTCAGGTTCATGGGGGCACCCAAACCTCTCCACCACAATAAGGTGATTGTTCCCTAAGAGGTTTGCTCATGTCATCAAATTCAAGTGTTAATGTTAATGGGTCCCCTTCTCAGCCCCTCCCCTCACTCATCTCCTTGATGCATTTTTCAAAGTTGTAGTGAGTGGAGTCAGGCTCAGAGTTGGGGTGCAGTTACACTTGCACTGCTCCGTCTACACCACTAGATGGCGGTAAAAATTGTCAAATTAAATGCTTTCAGGGGTTTATTTCACCTTTTTAATAATTCTGTCTTCAAGTTAGAGTCTCATGCAATATAATTGTCAATACGATTTGAATTGATATTTCTCTTGCTAATCCCCAGTGAAACAAACCACAACACCTTTTCTTCACATGTTTTATAATACACAGAAAGTAGTAATAAATGCCATTGAAATGTAATAAAGTGACAGCTTTTAAGGAGTGCAGTTGCATTTAGTGACCAGGCAGGTCCACCAGTGTACCAAGATATCCTATGTGATTTCAGTTTAATAGTTTCCTGGTCCTTCTCAAACCTGTCTACAGTATAACATGCTGTTATTTTCCAGTTGGCCATAGCAGGTGCCCCAGTGACTCTGTGGAAGGCCTATGACACAGGCTACACAGAACGTTACATGGGAATGCCTGACGACAACCAGGAAAGCTATGAGGCTGGCTCTGTTGCCCTGCATGTCGACAAACTACCCAGCGAGTAAGTGCGGCTTTTTATTAGAATCTCTCTGCGTTTAGGTCTAGCTTTAAATGTATAGTAAGTCATTATCAAACGGAGCTTCCCCTTCAATGCCGTAGGGTGCTCTCTCAGAAGCTGCCCACACATTGGAAACCAAGGCTAGCATATTGTTGTGTGAGTGGTGTTTGCCACTTTGTTTGTGTTCCTATTTATGGAGTCAGGGCTGTGTAGAAATACCAGATACATTTTTTTCAGCATGCACAGACAACAGTAAGTTAGTGGAATGCAAGGAGATATTTTGTGAATTTGACAGTGGATTATCTTACTATACTTTTTATTATTATTAAAGGAGCACAAATTACTGTATGTATTTGATGATGATAATAATGACTTGAATGAAATGGATATTCCGATTGTTTTGTTGGTATAGATTATTTAGCTTTTACTGTACCACTGTAGTATTGCAGTATATCACAAGGCCAACTTGATAGGCTTGTGACATTGCTGTTATGATGTTGAGCCGTCTTAGTGTTGTTTTGTCTCATGACCAACTGTTAGTTGAGGTAATTAGAGTTTAGAAACACAACTGTATATCTAAACAATTGACTTCATCTGGATCTTCTACTGTTCTGGGGTGTGTTTCCCAAAACCATCGTTGCTAACTATGTTAGCAACTTACATGGTTGGAACTACACAGTTGCGATGCAAGTGTTTCCCAAAACCATAGTCTGAACTATGGAGGAAACAATGTTGGTGACTTACGTTGTACCATGCATCGTTAAAACTACGCAGGTGTTTCCCAAAACGTCAATAAATTGTGTCCTCCGAACTACAGCTCTCGAGTCGAGGTGTCGTTAGAAGCATAGCTCGTGGTGACTACCTCATAAACGGCAGAAGATGCAGTCAAATAGGCTCATTAGAAAGGCATGTATATCTAATGTTGCTGTAGGAAAACAGTAGACCCAAGTGAAAATGTTTAAGTGAAAATGTTACATTGTTGTAAAAGTAGTCCTACTTTTAAATATAATCTATTTCTCAATAGGCCTACATGAGTAGACTGTATTTACACATGTAGCCTATATGCTTACAGTTTACTATATACAAAACAGATGAAAGAAAAAAAATTCCCTTTTATCTCGTATACAGAATATGTCTGTTATTCGAATCTTAATCAAGTAGTGCTTTTGTTGCCGTTATTAAAAGAACAACTCATCGTTGGTGTTGAACCCTGCGTTATTGAGAGAGAGACTATGGATCACGATCACACACGTATCTAATTGAGCCACTGACAAGCTGCTTTAAATCATGTACGTTGGCCATATAAAGTAGGCTACATATTTAAGTATCTAGTATAAATGTTTAGACTACACAAAGCGTATTGCACTGAATGCAATATATTGCTAATAGTTACAATTCCTTCTTGAACTAAAATGAAGGGAGACTGTATTACATTCAATCCTACTATGAGCAGACAGGACTTTTGTTATGCCAATAGCAGGGCTTGAACCTGCAACCTTCATGTTAAGAGATTAACACACAAACAATGTACTAATTGCCTGGACTTAAACGGCCATCTTATTCTTATTCAAAACATTTTCATTATAGGTTTTGTATTATGATTAGATTCTTTTTTATTGTTTTATTCTGTTATTATCGTTTCTGATGTTAGCCTATATGAATAGGCCTACTCATATTTGTATTATTATTGTTATGGTTGTTATAGCCTATAGTAGCTTATGAGCAGGTTGTATGAATAACCTAGATGATAATTTTATAATTTCATATAATCACAACTGCCCTAGGCTATTGAATTCAGGCATACCATGACAAAGATTGTGTGTTTTTGCAAGTTTCCCCACTGTAAATGTCAGACCGAACACATCTGGAAACATTGTAGTTCGAACTACGGTGGTTGAAACTAACATAGTTCAAACCATTGTCATACTAACCAAGTTCGGCACTTTTGGGAAACAGTCATACTTCGGATGTTCGTTAGTTCAGCGATGCATAGTACAATGTAAGTTCAATGCTAGCCTTCGTCGTTGTAAGGGAAACTCACCCATGTACAGTATGTGTAAGCTACGTATTGATTCCAGTAAGACGATTTACCATTTTAAAATTTAAAACCCTCTCATCTAAAATAATATTTTTCTGCAGGCCAAACCGATTGTTGATCCTCCATGGATTTCTAGATGAGAATGTGCACTTCTTCCACACCAGCTTCCTGGTCTCTCAGCTCATCCGGGCTGGAAAACCGTATCAGCTACAGGTACAGTTGAAGGAAGAGACACCTTTTGTATCGGACCACTAGTAGTAGCACATCAAACTTTGCCATGGTGGGAAATGGTGTTAAACTCATGCGTCACATACACATTGTGAATTTGACACATTATTACGAAACATTGTATCTAACACTGAAAATATCATCTTTAAAAGGATGTGCATGTGATGTTTTCTGACTAGTTTAATGTGGATTTGTGGTGGCACAAAGCATTACTACACCAATAATAATAACAATAACAATAATGGATCCAAAACGTTAATTGTTCACACATGTTGCTCTTGCAGATTTATCCAAACGAGAGACACAGCATTCGCTGCCCAGAGTCTGGAGAACATTATGACATCACATTGTTGCATTTTCTCCAAGAGAACCTTTGATGGACTCTCCCAAAATGTTTACTCATACTCCCTCTTATAGTATATTCCTTACCTCCTCACTCTTGTCCTGTCACCATCTCTCCTTTGTCTCTTTCAGGGAAGTTGTGTCTGTAAGAGTGTCATTGTGTGCGCTAAAAGGAAATATAATCTTTAAAAGTGACAAAATATCTCACTCTCACACCCTCTCCCATCAGTGTTTTCACGGCTGTGGGAAAATGGCACATTTTTTAATTTGGTTGTATGCAACAAGCTTGCTGTCTTGTTAAAGTGCTGTCTGTGCAGGAGGACAACATGCCTGAGCCACGTCTTCATAGAACAAGCATTGGCACGATTTTCTTGTTTACATTTGTATCCCTGTGCCGTGGTTTTTGTTTTCTATGTAGCTTACCGTTTCATTTTGCAGTGTGCCTCCTGTTGTGGCCAAATATATGGTTTCTTGGTTGCCCATGAATAGAAGATGAAAGATGCGTTTCTGCTTTGGACTGTGCTGTGAAGGCTGAGATATGTTTGTCCACGTGGGCCACCACCGAATCTTGGACTGACTTTAAGTAGGCCTCTCACTGGGCCTGCCTTTTTAATGTGTATTAAAAGGACAAATGTTTTATGAATTGTTGTTGTTTATCATGTTTCAGTCTACCATCTTGTTCATGCACTTTCACTTAAAATCTCAATCATGTCCTGATGTATTATGACAATGACAACTGAGTTGAAAGATGAATTAATCACACTTTTGACATGTCTATAGTGCCTTATAGCTTTTGAGTGCAAAATGTATGATGTAAAACAAATGTTATTTGGTTCTTTTCTATTTTTGCATGGTAAGTAATTGTTGAATAAAAAAACAAATCTCAAAATAAATAATTGGTCAACAATTTCCTAATTTAAAATGCATAAGCAGAGAGTGAGACATATTGCATGTCATCTTCAGCCTAGATACCAAACCACAGTAGAGACTGAGCCGGCCCTAGCCTTAATGGGGCCGTAAGCAGAATGTACTTTTGGGCGGCCACCCACCACCAATAATATTCACTCTTATGGATGATTGATCATTCTCACACCATCTGTAAATCTAACACACCCATTAATGTCAGAGTTCACACTCTTAAGTCAAATGTAACATTACCTGACTTTTCATTAACTTTAAGTTTGATGTCTGTTAAAGGGATAGGCAGAATGATGACAAAAATGTTAAAATTGATGTGATAATATTTGACATAGGTACTACACAAGTAAAACATTTCATTGTCAAATTAGGTTTTGTAAGGAGGGGACATTTTTCTTATATGGGGGTCTGGGGTCCCCCCCCACCAGAAACTTTTGAGCGTCAAGCATTCCATTTGCTGCAGTCTGGTCAATTTTAAAGCATCAATTTGTGCCTTCTCTCCATCATATTATGGTGGGAATTAATTTTTTTATGTAAAGAATAACGCTAAATCTAGACATGAGATGACAACATATGACGCAGTAAGGATATCAGGCATTCTGTATTACTTAAAAAATTTCAAAAGAAATAATGTGATGTGTCATGCAACCATACCTTTACCTTGCTAGTCATTACTTTAGGTAATTTTATTTTTAAATGTATCTGCTTCAAAGACTGATTTGTGGCATTTCTTTTTTAAGATGAATGTGAGCGATAGCAGCCGCGTAGCCACAGTTGGGCGGCCGCCACCCAATTTGAACCACCCATACAGTTTGGTATTTAGTTTTTGTTAAGATAATAAACACTATATTAAATATTAGTAACCAGTCGCGAAATATGCTATCAATTCAATTCAATATCAATTTGCGTTACTAATTCAAGATGCCGAGAAACTGCAAGTAGGCATACTCTCGCACTCGCTGATGCTGCTTTTTTTTACTGAGTTTAACTTGGAGTGGTTTTCCAATAACGGTTAACATACAAACGGTTTCCCAGAAGAACCATGCACCGTCTCTTTCACGTCAAGCCTGTTTGGCCCTGCTTTGGTTTTGGTATTAGTTTCGGTCGTCGGGTCGGCCCCGAGTATGCATGTATCGTCCCTTTCATATCAGTAGAACCACAAGAGGGAGCTATGACTTCAGGCAGGCAGTAACAATGAGAAACAAGACTGGATATTTTAAGACTACCTTTTTAATCAAGTTTATAATGTATGAAAATATAACTTTAATATAACATGAAGCTTGCAAATAAGAGAACAGAACAATACGAATATAAACACATTAAGACTTATTAAATAAAGCCCTTACAAAGGGAATAAGGAGTCAGTAAGACTCACTGATGCAGTGAGGTAACATGACAGCAGCATATCAACATGATCCTGTTACCTTTTAAGATTTTGATTTTGATCTTTGATATTGTTATTCTGATATCAGTGCAGAATGCTATTACTCTGTGGTAATTCTGTTTTAATGTGTTTAAGAAACAAAGGTGGTCATTTTATAAATGCGTTTGGTCCACTAAATTTAAGAACTTTGGAGGGGAACTTTAGTCCGGCTATTGCTGAACTGTAGCTGGTGAGATCTTCAAGACCGTGGTCTTCAGGGATTGATTGTGTCCTGTCGTCTTCATCCAGAACATTCCTTGTCTTCGGCGATGCTGCGTCCTGTATGCGCTGGGCCTTGTGGGATACTGGCCATTGAGGTTTGCCTCACCGCAGTTGCTAAACCACCAACCTCCTGTAACAAAACAGGTCTCTGTTTTACAGACAGCTCTCTCAATTCGTTTTATGTTTCTCTCTTAATTTCCGTCACAGAGGGTGCATCAAAAGACCTACCTGAGAGGAGCATGGCACAGTTGGTATCTGCGCTGAGGTCATTGTCTCTGTCAGAGGTAGAAAAGGGCAAGCCGCTTGCCGTGGTGTTCCTCAGGACCTCAGCAGCAGAAGGCGTCTCTAGGTGGATGGCATAGTTCTTCTCTTCTCCTTCCAGTCGGAACTGGTAATGAGCTGACTGCTGTTGTCCGGCCCAATCAGACAGCTCCACCCAAAGGGTGTACTGGCCCTGCTTGGACAGAGAGAAGATGTTCTCCAAGCCCAACCAGAATTCACCTAAGGAAGAAGCAAAGGGGTGAAAAATGAGTGAGCGATGCTTGAAGCGAAAACTCTGTGTAAGAATTTTGTAAAGTTGTTCAAAGTGTAGACTCACCATTCAGGCTGCCGAAGCCCTTCTGATAACGTTCCCACTGCTGGTTGAAGTTCTGAGAACCATCGTGGCGTTTCTGAATAACAGTCCACCCACCTTCTGTGTGGGGAATAGAAGAGGAGAGCGTAGTAGGTTAAGGGTTGGGGGACACAATAAAAATAATGGTTTGTTTATACATATTTATTCTTTAAACGTATGTCTGAATCTAAGTACGAATGCATGCATGCATACTATATTTCTGAGCGTATTGCTATATGTGTGGATATGAGGAATTAGTGCACAACTGAGATTTGTATATGGCCATTCCATCTTTGTCTTGACTATAGATTAAAAACCATTCCTTTTGGACTCACCTGAAGTCATCTCACACAGCACGTTGAAAGGTTTGGAGTACTGGGGCTGGATGGTGTACACACCACTGGCTCTCTTCCCCTGCTCATACAAGTCATGGCAGTCTCTGGCCAGACCTGAAACATAAGAACGTCCTGTCAGACAACTCCACCAATGACAAACCATTGTTCCCATTGGCATTGTAGTGTCGGCCTGGGTTACAAATCACAAAGTGACACTAGTCAAACAGAATTGCTGTGATGAGACAATGTAGTTTTCGAACCGAACATGATATGAAAATGTTGTGTTAACATGTTACATTTTTTTTATCAACAACAAAAAAAAAAGCCCTAAATCTTTCCTGATCTTTGACCGACCATATTGCCTGCACTTCCAACATGGTAGCTATTGTAAACTTAGGGGCAAAGGTAGATTTATTTTATGTGACTGGGTGTAACCATTAAGAGTTCATCATGACATAATATTTAGAAATGAATCACATTTTGCAGAAGTGGTGTAAAAATAACATATAGTATGCACACATGGCAAATGTCACACTTTTTTAGGAAACCTCAAGTGCTTAAAAAGTATAATTATACAGTAGTACAGTATAAGCAAGCAAGCACTAGGAAAGTCGTATTACCTGTTGGTGTGTCTTTTTGTTCTGAGTCAATTCTTAGGGCTCTCTCTTCATCTCTGCGTCCATGTGACTTGAGTCTCTTCTGCCCAACCTAAAGCAACAGCATATGTTTACCTGATGGTATCAGTAACTAATGTCACCAGTAGACACAGTTGTTCAATGTAAATAACACAATAAGCAATACACTATACAGTATCTGTGGTGGAAATACACTGGCACAGTGCTTACTCTGTTCTGCAGTGTCTGTAGCTGTAGATTCTGCCTGTCTAGCATGTCTTGTTGCTGCTTGATTTTCTCGACCAGGTCACCGATACGTCTGTTCTGAGTCTCCAGTATCCTCTGGGGATAGAAGGGCAACATCTCATCAGCTCCACGACATCACTAGGTTAGTTCATGCATGTCTCTTTCTTTGTTTTAAATGCACCTGACAATCTAGAGCGATGCCTCAATAAATACATGCATTTGTCTTTTAACTACCCATTATACTGTTGTTGATATTCACATCAAATCCAGTGTTAGTTAAAGTGTGTTTGGTCATTCCCTCAAAGGACTAGAGAAGATTTCTCTTACCTGGATAAAGGAGACTCCACCGCTGCTCTCTTTCCCTTGTTCTCCCAGAGCACCATCCACCTTCTCGTCCAGCCTGTCCATTCTGGTGGCGATGTTCTGGCTCTGGTTCTTCACTTCCTCTACCTCGGCCCTCACTTCATCGACCAGTTGCTCCACCAGCCTCTCTCTCTTCTCTACGTCCTTGGCTCCGGGTTGAGGACCATATGCCTGCTGCTGGGCTCTTTCCAGTTCAGACATAGTGATGTTGAAGACCTTCAGCTTGACGATGATGTCCCTCATTTGGACTTTGGACTTTTCCACGTGTTCCTTCAGACCCTGGCCCACCTGAAGCAGACCATGGGCCACAATATTAACATCGTCCCATGAGGCATATTTCTCTCTGCCACTTTGTGACCCTCTTGTGGGGAAACTGTTTCCCACCTGCACCAAAATGATGGACAGAACCAGGAGAAGCAGTGATGGCTCCATTGTTGTTGTAGCAGGTATCTGTGGCTCTACTGTTCTCGTCTCAGATACCTTTCTGTGTTTTGTGCTGGTAGCTGGCATCGTGGCGTTTTTATAGTGTGCTTACACAATGCTGTTGGAGAAAGGCAGCTCTGATTGGCTGTTAGTGTTGAGGGGGGTGTGCAGTTTGAGCTGCATTTGGGGACATTGAATATGATGCAATGGTGAGGCTACATTACTAGTTTAACACTAGCCAAAGGAACATTTCTGTGGATTTAAAACCCAAATCCAGCACATGAAAAAAGCATAAACTAATTCAAAATAGTTTAAATTAAAACTGAAATAAAGAAAATGTTTTATGTTATATATGTTTTATGATTTATATATAATGTTGCATATACATATAATTAATGCTTATCTGTTGGGAAAATATATGCCTGGTACTTTCTAAATTGCACCTTTGCAGTTACTATACAGCTACTGTACATATTATGCAAATAGCCTACCATTAGCTGTGCCATTTATACATTACATGCATTGTCTTATAAAATGTAATAACCTGTTATTGTAGTGAGGGGTTTAGACCTACTCACTGTAGGTGGCTTTGGATAAAAGCACATAAATGATCAAATTGTAATTGGACTACAGCTAGTCCTGTTGTTGAGTATTGATAGGGCATCCTCGGAAAAGCTATCTGGATATGCATGTTATGAGTCTATGAGCAAGTGGGAGCCACTTGTGAGAAGTAGGGGAAAGTTCATCCCACAGAATATTTACACGATCACTCCACACAAGAGTTGACTCCGCAGCAGACGTGCGTACACACGTTTACCACGCACCACACATACAGATGAAGCACGTGATAGGATTCTGAATGGTACAGATGGAATTCCAGACGTTGGGGACAAGGATATATTGTTTATGTCGAATATAGCAAACATTTAGCAAACTAAAAGGTATATGCGGGCAGGGTGGATATCTGTTGTTTTGTTTCGTTAATCCTTGGACAAATAGCATAACTTCAAAAGTGAATCCAGTTCTAGCCCTTATCCCAGCGGAATGAATTTGCGTAGCACAACAATGTAGCAAACATAGCCGTAGCCTATTGCAAATTAATAAATACTAAATGTATCTAATTTGTACTTTTATTTAGAGAACATTGTAAACAACCAGACGGTGTGATGCGAAAGAGGAATTTCCACTTAGCCTACTGTAGAGGTACATCGGCTTTAGGGCAGTTGGAACCTGGACATATCCAATAATTGTTGCCGTGTTGCACGTAGCCTCACGGTGAGCTCCGTCCAGGCAAGTATCCACACAAGGACATGAGTTCATCTGACGTCCTACCGAGACTGTGTAAGGTTCAGAGGCTTGTCCACAAACAGCTAAATGGGAGAGATGGTTTTCCCGTCTTCTGTTGTCAAAGAACACAATGTTCGACTTAATAGAGTTGTGTTTGGCAGAGCGACGCATATCATTCTATTCTTGCTTTTAGGATATACGATCTACTATTCGTCATACGGAAATCGGATTAAAATAAATTAATGAATTTATGAAATGTCCCCATGTAGCTAAAATCTGGTAGAGTGGGCCAATTAGTGTGACTGAAAAAATGTATAATGCTTTGTTATGAAGTAACGTTGTAGGCTAGCCTATACATTCAGCAGTGGTCTATACATATACCAATAATATCCTATAATAATATTAAATCTAATCTAAATAATTTGTATCACCTTTAATAATTCAGGCAGGTTATGGCCTAGGTTATAACTACCAATTGAATATAGCCTAAGCCTATGCCTACATAGCATCCTGTCAAGCTAATGCAAAAGCTGGTGTATAGTGTAGGCAGTAGATGTTTCATACATTACTGTACATCTATTGTAGCGGGCTGTGACGTTATATGCACCAGCGGGTAAAGTGTGTGAAAGGTAAAGATGAGACCACGTGTCAGGTAGCTACCTTAAATTATCCTGCCAGGGCAGAAAAAATAAACATATTTCTGGAGACAGATGTAGAGGGGCCCTTCACTCACATTTTAATAGTCTGAAAACAATATCCTTGATAATGCACACAGGAAAACCCCTGTGTGCAAACATGGATTTTATTATATTTCGTGTAAATGTTGGTGTATGGGCTTGACTATTTGGTATTTAAGTCACTGACCATGCTTTGTGAAGTCATAAATGGTCATATACAGTTAATTGGAGTTAAAAGTCTATACCATAAAAGTACAACATTCTTTAATATAATTAGAAAATAAAATGTAATAAAAGGCTTCCTTATTTTTCAGTTCTATATACTTTGCAATACATTAAAAAGTATTCAATCTAATCCAAAATAGCACATGCTGTTCCATGTGTATGTGTACCATATAGGCTAGCCTTTACATTTACAACATCAACTCTGAATAGATGTTTTGGTTGAGTTTGTTTTTTTGACATTAATAACCTTTACTTTTCGGGCAGCAGTGATTACCCGAAATAAACTCAATTATTAGATTTTAATCTTAATTAAATGACAGCAACAATTGGGAGAGTTGAGAAAATGAGGTCCTAAATTGGCTCAAATTCCCCTTTTGCATCATCTTATGTTTATCAGAGAAGGTGCTATGTCTCTATATCCTTAATGAGGATCTCCCTGGTCTTTTAACAGCTCAGAGGTGGTAAATCCACAAAATAAAGGCTGAAATGTGTACGTTCTTCCATATGTTTATGTCACAGGGAACTTGTGTCCCAAAACCAAAGGCAGCTGCTATTTTCAAGTCAAAGTTGGGATTCCATTCAGTTTCATCCCGCTGACCTTTTACCCAGATTCCACAGGCATGCCACTTCTATCCTCATGTTTGTACTTGCATCTGGGCCTTATATGAGTTGTCTTCCACATTGCACTTTCACCTAGAAAGTTCTTTTCGGTGGCTTTCAAACGTTTTGAGCAAAACCCCGACAGGTGTTAGTAGTACACCTTCTCAGGACTGCAAACCCGAACAACCTATTTGTGATTATAGCAAATGTCATGAAAATAATAAAATATCGAGACCACCATTGGAAAAATGTATTATTATTATTATTATTATTATTATTAAAATATAAAAATAACACAAATCTGCAGACCCAAATCTCTGTGTTAAATTAAATATACAATTATTTACTCTGTTTATGGAGATGTTATAGTCCAACAAACACATGAAACAGCCTTTTGTCCAAAAATGTAACACCCAACAACACTGTCTATAGAGTCAAAACCTATGGCAAAATGGTTCCAGGAAGTGCTTGGTGGGCAATTTGAATATATATATATATATACAGATATTTAACTCATTTTTTGGTAATTAGTATCCAATAAATGCACCGATTTAGATTTAAAATAGAATATATAGTGTACTTTTAGTATTTAGGCTAACTTCCGTGAACTATTTTGAGGCTCCGTTGCTGTGAAGAAACGGTCCATTGGAGTGAATGGAGCAATGGCGCAACTGTTATTTCTATGACTCTGGAACTACCCACCTAAATGTGTCTTTTATCGATCTTAAAAGGTTTTGAATGGAGAGTTTGCAGAGATATACAGAGTGTAAACCATGGTTCCAAAGACTACTTCTATATTTGGAAGATAAATAACCTGTTCACCATACACCAATGCAATACAAGCTATGTTGTTTACCAAGGACTCACCTTCTGACCCGAAAGGTACATTTTTGTTGATTTTTCCCCCCTGCTACATTAGACCAGTAGTGCACTGTACTATAGACCACTAGGTTCAGCCAAAACAAGAGTGGGTGTTGTTTATGTGTTTGGATGAACTCATACCTGGATATTGAATTAGCACTCTGGAGCGTTTGTTTTGGTAAAGAACATTATTCCACCTTATGGCACAATCAACTTAAAAAAATGCATTTAGAGTTATAGCACCAATAGCATACAGAACTCTACAGACTACCGTACCTCTGCAATCCAGACAACTGTTTACTCAGATTGCATTCACTGGCTCATTGGACGGTCTATCAAATTACATAATGCCCTGCTGGGTGAGGCGTGACTGCAGATGTGAGTAGAGCCATTCACTTTGTTTCACGTTTCACCTTTTACCTAGAAAATGAGAATCACTCCCATCTGTCGGAAAGTCAGATGGAGAATAATCACAGGTTACCAGTATCCTCATTCTGTATACAGTGTGAGGTTGTTAACGTTTTCCATTTATTCCTTTTATAGCCTATTATTTATTTGTAAGACTTTTTGTTCTAGATCTTATCCCCCCCTCTTATTTAATTGAATCAGCTTGTTGTAATGTCAGATGTAGTCCAAACAACCCCAGTTCAGCAGGAAAGGACTGTAAGTGTCTCCTGCTGACTCAAATCTGTATAAGTATTGTTTGAGTTGGAAGTGGATCCAAATGTTGAATATCTAGTTAATACAATGATATTCCACTTGATTGAGACAAGTTTACAGCATTTGACGGACGCTATAATCCAAAGCGATTTAAACATAGTACATGTGTCAATAGATGGACAGTTAGAACAATATTCTATTAGAACAATTATAGTAACTTGTCATCATGACTACTATATGTCAATATCAATAAACCAAACAAAATAGCTAATGGCCTAAATAATAATGTGTTCAATACATAAGAGCAGAAAGATTGCTTTTTTTGAGAGAAGGTAAAAGGCACACTGAATAACTGGTGGCCTCTGCATTATGTTCAACAACTATGTTTTCATTATCTTATTGTCTTCTATTGGGGTGCACATAGTTTGCAGTGATGTTCAGATATCTTGTGTCATAAAACTACAGTTTCAAAACAATACCACAATGCAGTAGTCACCCCATGAAATGGCAAGCATCAAGACTAAGTGTACCGTTTCATTTGGCGAGTACATTAACTACAAAGTATCTAAAGGGGTGATAAATTGTCAAATAGACAAGAGCAGAATCAATGATAGTTAATGAAATAATTACTGCATACTTGACAGACATACCAGTAAGACGCAACACAATATATAAACGGTAATAAAAAAGTGTGAATGTGTAAAATAACAGAATACATATACATAAACTTGAAATGAAAAACGGAATAAGGTGTTATGAGTACAGTTAAGAGTAGGTTGTGTTTGTAGCTCTATCAGGAGTTCAACAGTCCAATTTATATTGTATGCAGGTATAGGCTATATACAGTATATACACATTTTACCAATTAATTTAGACTAAGACTACTTTATTTACTCTCAAATGGACAGTGTTTCCATGCCACCCAGCCCCCCCTGCTCTGGAATGCCTTACCTAAGGGTCTATAGACTATGGATTTATTCAAGTTACAATTTAAAACATTGCTACACACACACACACACACAAACACACACATACCTTCTGAATATTATATCTGCTAGAGCTTTATTGTACAGTCTTTTTATTGACTGATTTGCATCATTGGGTGATGTCCTTGATCAACACAATGTTTTATTAATGTACAGCATTATACAGCAAATGTCTAAATCTAATGATATATTATTTTATTAGACAAACCATGTCTTGTTTCAGATGTGTTTCAGGTCTTGAGATGGTCCCTACTGTAGCTGCTGTCTTTTTCAAATAAAAATAGAATGTGTTTCCTTTTGTAGTGACCTTGAAACCTAATGTGTTTACAGCATCTTCCTGCCTCAGCCTGGTTACTCCTTAAGGCCCGCGTCTGTGAAAACATGTTTTGCTCTCTCTGGACTTTGTCGTGTCCTCACAGCAGACAGACAGGTGTCCTATCTCCTATCCTGTCTGTATACCCAAGTTTCTACTAACTTCTCAACAGGAAAATGGCTTTATGGCTCATTGTTATGTCTTATCTGGAATTCCTTTTAATTTTTCCTCTCTGATAACATAGTTTCTCACTGTTGTAGCCATAACAATAATATAACACTGCACAATCTAGTAAATAAATTATAAATATACCATAATGTAAGACCTTTGTACATTTAGAGACAATAACTAATATTAAAAATCCATCCATCCATCCATCCATCTTCTCCCGCTTATCCGGAGTCGGGTCGCGGGGGCAGCAGCTTCAGCAAGGGACC
>JAODTR010000019.1:2168189-2180986 GCA_025399935.1 Amblyopsis rosae
CCCCCCCCCCCCCCCCCCCCCCCCCCCCCCCCCCCCCCCCCCCACTTTGTTCTATGATTTATGGCTCATCTTCTCCTCTGTCTGTATGAATTGCTGAGCTGGTGTCTGAACTGTGGCGATGCTTTTCATCAGGCCCGCCGTACACACAGCACAGCGCAGCACAGAGCAGCACAGAGCCGAGCGGTGCTGAGCTGAGCCCACGCTCCCCACCAGCAGATGCAGACCGCGGGTGAGGTCTCCTGGTGGAAAACGCAACTTTATTTAAGACCGATGCGCGCGTGCGCACGCACGGGTGAGAGAGCGCTGTGCACGTTGTGCAGTCACACACGCACACACAGACAGACAGACACACACGCGCGCGCACACACACACACACACACACACACACACGGGTGAGGGCGCTGTGCACGTTAATGCTTGTGCGCGATGCGCCCATATGCCCGCGCACGCACAGACACACGCACACACACGGGTGACAGCGCTGTGCACGTGAATGTGCCCATGCTGCACACACACACACACACACGCACACACACACACGACACACACACAGTTTATTTAGCGGATCACAGGGCTGCCTGTCTCACTTTGGGAAAGCTGGGCAGGTTCTCTGTTGAGATCAAAGAGGCCTGAGAGAGGTACAGTGTCAAACACAACCCACCCCCCCCCTCTCTCTTTCTCTCCCTCCCTATCTTAATCTCTCTTTGCCTATATTTCTTTGTCTCTCCCTATCTCTCTATATCTCTCTCTCTCTCCCCCCCCCCACATACACACACCATAGCCTCTCCTTTCTCCCCAGTACACCTGTGTGTCACCAGGCCTCAGCCATGATCACCACGTAATTACCAGGTCAGCACAGTGTCATGTCTGAGTCTATAGCAGACAAGCGTCTGGGTGACCTGAGCTACTGGTACGACCAGCCTGTAGACAGACACACATACACACAGCACTGTATACAGTACACTGTACTGGAACAGTGCGTTATGGCTCAGGGGTGTTACTGTATGGTATGCTTGCAGGTGTTATATTCGCCGACATCACCGACAGCAACCATGGAACATTTACGTGCTCAGTCAGATCAGAGATACGAGGGTGTATCGGTGAGAGAATGTCCTGGGTGAGTATTATTATATTGATTCATGTTGTGCTTACAAGCAACACAGTGGATTAAAGTGGCATTCACACAAGACGCGGCAAGTGTCGCAAAGCAGATTCACCTTGATTATGTGTGTGTGGGGGGGGGGGGGGGGGGTTGCTAACCATTGCAAAAAGCAGCTACTGTACGCAGAAAGCACTACGTTTAATCCACAGAGAGATAAGGGAGATGTTTGCAGGTACACACATTGAACCCTCTAGCGCATAAGAGTGCCGTGTAGGAACGGCATTATATACAGCGAGCTACACAGCGTTTGAGCATTAAACATAAACATACAACAAACAACAGATAAAAAAAGTATTTATAAAAGATTGACAAATAAGTATTTTCTCTATGGTCAAGCTAACTTTGTTTAAAATACTATTCAGATTGTACACGAGAAGTGAGCAGCTGAGTGCCAGTGATGGCTACAGCACTGCTTATTGAAAAGAATGATCAAATATATATGAATTTTATAATTTTTATTACATCACATTACATTTCCATACTGTTGTTCAATTTTATATTACATATTTTGGGGGCGGGGTCACAAACACTAGTTGTGAGCACGCCAATGCATCATCACCATGCAAGGCAGTGTTACGATGTAACACCGTTACCACAACGGATCCACAAAAGTTCTACGCGCACACACACACACACACACACACACACACACACAGACAGACAGACAGACACACACACCCCTCCCATTTCATGTGTGGAACAGTTATATCATCGCCGTCTCTCTTCTCTCCAAGCAACCACAAGAAAGACGTTCAGCGGTGTAGAAACATCGACACCTTGTTGTGCTGGAGCCCCTCCGTGTCTCCTCGTTGCCCCCTGCTCGGTGGGTGTGCCGAACACCATGTTGCGGTCGCCGTGGAGATAAATGACAGCGTGTGACATCACACACAGACAGGAGAAGGCCCTGTAACGCACGTCCCAGGGCCTTCCCCAGGCTGTTTGCTTGCTAGCGTACGCGTGCTCCGCTTTACTTTTTATTTTATGTTTTCTCAATGACTATCTAAAAACACGGCATGTGGGTTAACTGGAGCACAATTGCCTTTGCTTTAAACACATGACATATAAAACAGTGTAGGCAGAGAGAGAGAGAGAGAGAGAAACCTTCTGATATTCAGAAAGAGAATACAGCAGCGTGGAACGGCATTAATCATTTACAAAGTTTGATTGTTTTCCAGAGTAAGAGGAAAAAAAAAAAAACACACAAGCGAATGGTAGTTTTGTTTGCGAAAAGATCGCGTGGCTCATTTTGGCCAAATTGGAACGCTACGACTCCCATGCGGCTAGCGCCGCGGCAATGGCGGTTTCAGATTTCACAGTGTCCTCGGTCCCTCAATCCCCCCCCCCCAGCTCCCATTCGCTCGATTCACTTACACTCAGCGGCTCCTTGCTTCGCCGGTCTCTCAGCACTTGCCCGGTGGCGAAATGCAACTGCTCATTCTTTGGCAATGTGAGGAGGAGATGGAGAGAGACAGAGAGACAGTAAAACAGAGTTCACACTTGAAAGGGGACATTGATCCTGTCTCTCGGCAGCTGATCCCATCCCCACTCCTCCAGAAATATATTCTGCATCATCAATTAAATATCAATACCAACCAAGGCTTCTTGCGAGAAACAAATGAAACCATCACCTTTCTTCCCTAAGCCAAAGATCCTTTAGTGGTAACAGATGAAATAAAAACGGCATCATAAAATATTAGGACCGGGAGTCTTAATTGGCCGGGTCAACCTTGACACGGAGCTATTGATTAGCTCGTATGAGCAGAGTTATGTTGTACGTTGTGCGTTCATCTGTGAAATGAGATGCACATCCCTTGGAGAGCTGTGGCGTGGGAGCTTGTTTAATTAGTCTTAGTCTGAAGGACAGACAGACATGCTTTTGATCCAACAGTGAGTAGTCTGCCCACTTTAGGAACAACGGCATTATTTTTAGCGGTCGTACTGAAAATCCTGTTCACATTTATTTATGGATATGAACCAAATGTACAGTATGGGAGTGAAAATGGCTGACATGTTTTATAGGTTTAGAGATTAAAATATCCAATTAAGATTAAAATAGCAAAGCAACAGTGGTTGACTTCAAAGAAGCTGAAATATTTACCGACAGTACGAGTCAGTTAAAGGCACACTCCTTTGTGTTAGAGTGCCACCAGAACCCCAAATAACTGCTACGACAATTAATTTAATAATAATAATAATAATAAAAAACTGTGTACAGAAATGCACGTGCCTGTAGGGGAAGGAGGGGGGGGGGGGCTTCTGCCCGCCAAGTTTCAAACCAACGCATTGTTTTTGTAACACCGGTTTCAACCACAAGGGGATAACAAATTCGAGAGCCCATTGGCTTTACGAAGCATATTGCGCATGGCTCCTGCTAGCGCCACTTCAAAACAAAGTGTTGCCTTCCCTCAACTTCCTCAACCTTCACATCTGACACGGCGTTATGCGTTCAATTCCCGCCGTGCCACTTTGTCTCTCTTCAGATCTGCCTGCCCATCTCTGTTTCTACCTGGGTTGTTCTTTGTACTCCAGCTTTCTGCTGTCATCTCTTGCTCCTCTCGCCTCCGTGATGTCCCCGACACGGTGACACATCCCCTGGCCCCCTCCCCGGCCCTCTCCCCTGCCTCGGTGCGTACCTACCACACTCAGGTTGACTGGCGTGAAGGGCTTTGGCACGGGCAGCGAGTACAGCGAGTTCAGCATGTCGTTCAAGTAGTTTTCCTGTGGGAAAGAGACAGACATAAATAGATAACAAGAATTATTTTTTCCTCTTTTTTGTTTTGCCCGCCAACTTATTTATGGTTGTACCGGCTATGGAATTGCGGTCTGAGGGGGCAGGGCTACCCCTCCAAAACCACGGAAACGTTTTTAACGAGTGGCGGGCGAGGTTAAGGTTAAGCGCTGATTTACGGCTGGGTTTGTAATTTAGTGCGAGGGTCCTCACTGCTCTTGGTCCGCTGTGTTTTGCATTTATTCCGTTTGCCCTTTTTGCAGAAGTTGGATTTGCTGTCGACCAAGAGTCTGTAGATGTTGGAAGGCGTGCGTGCGTGCGTGCGTGCCTGGGGGCTGAAAGAGCGAGCGTCAGTAGGCTACAGCACAGTGGGAGCCGGGGAGCTAGCTGCGTGTGTGCGCGCGTGCGCACGCGAGCGATCGAACAGCCTCCTGTCACGGAAGGCTCAATGCTCACACGCATGGTCAGCGGCACGGCCTGAGGAAAGCGTTCATTTAGCCCCTCGCCTCGGACCCTCATCTGTCAACACCTCCCTCTCGCCTGGAACGGACAGCGAGGAGGTAAATAGGAACTAAATCATGCACACTAACACTTCAGTCAGCTAGGACTCACAGCAAGATACCTGCTCTCCCATATCCCCTAACACACACAAACCTTAATTCCCTCTTTTCCTAGATTAGATTGGCCTGCTAGGTTAATTTTCAACGGCAGTCAGAAGGTCTGTGTGTCTGTGTATGTCTGCGTGTGTGTAGGTGTATGCACGTGTGTGTACATGTGTGTCTCAGTGTGTGTGCGCGTGTGTGTGCGCGTGTGCGTGTGCGCGTACACGTGTGTCTCGGTGTGTGTTTATATGCGTGCAAGCGAGTGTGACTAGGTGTGCGTGTGCGTGTGCGTGTGCGTGTGTGCGCGCGTGTGCATGTGCACGTGTTCGTCGGTGTCTAGGTGTGTGTCTGCGTGCGTGTACGCGTGTTCGCGGGTGTCTAGGTATGTGTCTGCGTATGTGCGTGCACGTGCGTATGTGCGTGCACGTGCGCGTGTTCGTGGGTGTCCAGGTGTGCGTGTGCATGTGTCTAGGTGTGCGTGTGTACGCGTGTTCGTGGGTGTCCAGGTGTGTGGGTGCGTGCATGTACACGCACTCGTGTGCGTCTACCAGACCTGTCTCTGTCTATTCAGTGTAAACACGGGGAACATCAGCTACAAGGCGTGCTGCAGGCTGTGCCTCTACATTGCTAGTTGTAGAGTTTACATTTCCCCTCCCATTGCAAGCGCAATCCGGTGAGTAGTCAAGGGAGCAGAGCTTCGTTGTTGAAGTGTGCAGCGTGTGCGTGCGTGCGTGCGCGCGCACACATGGGTTTTATGTGTTTCCTAAACGATTTGTTTTTCCAGGAACTCATCAGGAATAACTTCGCCGTGTCAGATCAGCGTTTGGTCTGTGAAAATGTCAACACTTTTTGTTGTTGCTAGTAACAAGAGCCAAGTCTCGCCCGAGAAGAGAGACTGCACACAACAGACAACCCGGCATGCGGCGGGAGGGGGAAAGAAAAAACAAGAGTAGGAAATGTCTTACCACAATACAGGTTTCAATAACATAAAGCCATGTGGTGTTGTTTCTCAGTCGAGTGATGCTGGAATGTCTTAATTTCTGCTCCTTTTTTTTTGTTTTTACAGAGTGACCTTGACTTACACTGTGCTTCACGTGCATAAATCTGTCGCACCCCAATACAAGAGGAACACACTGTTATTATCTAAAAGATGTTACCTGGTGCTTAGCTAGGTAGTCTGCCAGGGTATTTAGCAGCTTGTAGTAGATTTCAAACCATGGAAGGTAACTGGAAAGGAGGGAGAGAGAGAGAGAGAGAGAGAGAGAGAGAGAGAGAGAGAGAGAGAGAGAGAGAGAGAGATACAGAAAACATAGCATTTAGCAGGTTGCAGAACCTGCTAAAAATAAAAACTGTGGTTTATTTGTTTTTACATAGAAACTAACTACATTAGAAACAAAAAATGGCTCAGAAACCATTTAACGCCTGTGAAGTCACCCGCCTCCATCTTTTAATGAACATTAACATCCCCCATTTAAGTGAGATCCAACCCATCCACCGCCTTATATCTGTGCAAAATATGAATATACTGTATATTATTTCAAAATACAAACACTACAAAAAATCCTATCCACAGGTACTACGTGTCTAAAACAATTATATATTGGCTTTAAAAAGCCTTCAAAATAAAATACATTGGGTGCTATTAATCTCAACTCCAACTAGAGCCATTTGAAGTTCCAAGCCGCTTACACCCAGCATACCCTACAGTAGCTACTGTACGATATGCTGGGTGATAAATGTTACCTAACCCTTATTATGACATTGTTCATAGCCAGCGCCTTGTGCATTGTATGCATTCCTGTCATGTTCGCTCTTTGTGCCAGCGTGAAGCGAGGGGAGGGTGGATGAGGGGAAGGGGGGGTGAAAAAAAAGACGAAAAAAAAAAGGATATAAGTCTCTCCGACATAACAGCGGCGAGCCACCTTAGCTTGTGGTGGATGCGGAGGGATGTTTGCTTTACAAGCATGCTGCTCCCAGATGCACCAGACTAGCTGAGACATGGACCCTCCCTCCACCAACCCTCTTAGATATTGCCCTTTAAAATGTATTTTAATATTCCTTTGCCTTATCTAATTCATGTAAAATAAATAAATGCATGCAACAGGCTACAAATTATTTATACAGCAGTGTTTGTTAGAGCTAATCGCTAGGCACACCCACCAGAAGTTCAATGCAACTGCAACACGGCTTTCTTTAGAGAGGTTGGCATTTTCTTGGCCACGGCCACTTGCCTCGGTGGTGGAAGATAGCCAACATTTTATTTAGCCTCAACAAGGTGACAAGGGCTCCATTTATTATTATTATTCATGTTAAAGCAGTGTTTGCGCCACACGCTGCATTTATTTTTATATTTAACACTCATTTGGCAACATTTACTGCATGATGGTATAGAGGGCATTGAAGTGAAATACACAGCCACTCCCATCAACAACCCATTATCTAAGGGCTGAAAAATAATGTCCAAAAAATAACAGACTCCAAATTACAGCAATTTGCTCAGTTAATATACATTTGTGCCCATATACTTATGTGAAAGAGGTCTTATTTAAATTGTATTTGTTCATAATGTAATAGAGCAGTCATTAGAATAACATAATCGTCAATAAGATAATAAATAAATAAAAGAATACTGTGCAATTGATAAAGTGGGAATCATTTCTATTCTTGGCAAGTAGTTGAGTGGGTTTTTATAAGCCAGTAAATCTCAGGCAGTGGGCTGGAGTTTGCAGGCCATGGGTCACTGACTGCTCTGCAGCCTGGAATTAACAGACAACAAGGAAGCAATAAAGTGAGCCGGATGCAAATTTTCATATCACTAAATCCGCGAGGGGCCAGTGACAGACCCACGAGAAGATGCAGCCGAGTGCGCCAATCACACGGACTGAGTGACCATTAGCCTGAAACAATCAGCCTCTAAACATGCCAATATTTTGACATCTGCGTGAAGACTTTACTGCAATCAGGTCACACGAGAAAGCTCATACATGCGTATGCTAATTAGCATGCTGACCAAATATCAACATGAAGACCTATTTCTGCCTCGTCAAGCTATACGATGCACCGCTCACATATATGCATGAGAGGTCAGTTTACATTTAGCCATTAGGCCAAACAAATGCCAGATTCAGTAAGATATAATGAAGAACAAAGCCAGCCCGGGTATATTATTATCTGCCTCCTCGTTGCCTTTTGTTTAGAAAGCCAGGCTCCTGCAAGTTAATCCTTCATTTTTCACCGGAGAAGGGGATGTAAATAAGGCTCTCGCTGTCAGAGGAGCCGTCAGGCCTCAAAGATCCCTCTCTCTCCCACACACACACACACTCTCATTAAGCCCCTACACCAAGGTGCTGTAAATCCGTTGTTTAAGAGGTGCATGCATGATCGCAGTTAGAGGTAGCCAATCACAACTTATCAAGATACCCAGTTTGTGGGGAATACTCCAATTCAAAAATTGTGATTCGTGTTCACCATTAAATCTTAATAAAACTTTGGGGAGGTGGATGGGGGAGGGGGGAGGGATTGCGCTCCTCTTATCAAGACCCCCTTCCCCCCCCTCTCCCATCTATGTTGATATAAAGTTAAAGTTTGGAAAGGCTGAGGAGATACTCCTACCCCTTCACAGTTCATTGCTCAGATGTGTTTGTGCTTTGCAAATCCTCCGATATAGAGAGGCATCCATCAAGGGGGGGGGGGGGGGGGGGGGGCGGGGAGAGGGGGGCCTGCAATCTCCGCTGCCATTTTAAACACACGTCACCTTCTCAACATGCCAAGTACTCAAAGAATGGTCCAGCTAATGCTAATCTTGCAGCCCACTCGTAGGCCTCTTGACCCCACCCCCAGCAACCTTCTTCAGACAACCTAACAGGTTTGGTTGGTCTGACAGAGAGCTGTGGTCTTGTGATATCACGGATGGGCGCTTTCTCAATGTCTCAGAAATATCTCATTGTAACTATTAAAAAGCCTATTTGCTGTCCAGCGTGATTACAGTATCGCCGTATAAAAATAAAATCCTGAGATACTGTTATGTATTGTCAAGTTTTTTTGTTTTTTAAACGATATAATAAATTAAAATAAAGCACTATTCATATTTACACACATAATTGGTCCTCATGACATCCGTGAAGCTAGGCAGCTAGTTTGCATCTATTCTAGCAGCCAGATCTGATTTCTGCCATAAAGTACCCGGTCGGTCGACGCCGGACAAGTCTTAAATCTTCCTCAACGCCCACGCCCTCAGAACCATAATTCACCTTGCACCTTGTAGCTGGCTCACTGGAACATTTGATTACACATTTTCCTTCCTGTGTCAGGGGTCAAGGACAGGAAGGAGGTGTCCTCTGTGGCCCACAAAGTAACCGCTAACCAGAATGCGGGCAATTGTAAAAAGTAAAAAAATAAAATAAAAGTATCCCCAAAGTCTTGGTAATCAAATAAAACTGGAGCTTGTCATATGTTCGGCGGCATTTTACGCACCAAATGTGCGTAAAGATGAGGGGTTGGGGGGAGGGGCGTAAACGGTGTAAAATGGAACATTCCTGGAACCTTTTTTATTTTTTCTTTCAAGAGGATTTGCCTGAAGGGAGCGTGGCCTGTTGGGTCGGGTGGGGGGGGGGTGGGGGGGGCGTTAGCCATGAGACCACAAAGGGCTGTCCACATAAAACTGTCCCACTCATTAATAGCACTTCCCCCTGTAAGCAGAGGTGACAATTTTATGGCTCCCGCACTTCACGTAAAGAGACCTAAAGCGTTTTAATTACTTAGATTTTATATCCGGGGAAAAAAGCGCTTTCCTGTCGGCCTTGATTGTTAACAATGCAAATTAACACAGATCTTATTTTTTTTTAGATCGCAACTTGTTCTGTTTTTTTCATTGTCTCTCCAGCTTTACCCATATAGTGATTTGATTTTAAACTCAAATTGCTATGCTGTCGATAAACTGATGCTGCCTTAATCTGCATCATAATTTGAGTTAAAGTATTAGAAAACCTAAGAAACAATTTTTTTTTACATTTTACCACATTTTATCACTTATTTGTACATTTAACATGCAGGCCTTTTTCAGCAGCATGCTTAAGAAAAGTTTCACTAATGCAGGCAATATTTATACATTAATAAAATAAACATCTTTTTTTTTTTTACACCCCATTTAAATATGTACTGAAAAGACCAAATTTAACTATCGATACATTGGTTCATTTTAAACAAAGCAAGCCATGCAAACTACTCAGAATGCATAATGAATTTTATACATCATATGTCAAACGAATTAGCATGTCGAGCTCAGCGAGAGGGACAGGGGAGCCTCTGCTAATTGGCAGTGAAGCTTCATGCATAATTACGGGGCGAAGCGTCCTCGCCGTTGCAGCAGTGTGGCAGTGGTCGAATAACGAGGGCTGGGGGGGGGGGGGGGGGGGTGGCGTGTCAAAAAAGAAGAAAAAAAAAAAAAAAAGAGCAAAAGGCAGAGAAAACAGAAAAACAAAAGGCCTGCGGAACGAGGCCCGGGCGGGGTCGTTCTTGGGCGCAGCACCACATCAGGCCAGCGTGACAACACCGTCCGCCGACAGCACGGCCGGAACGCAGCGGCACCAGCACCATCAACCGCTTCATACAATCAATGCTGGAGGTCGGCTGAGTGAGCAGACAGGCCCAGAGGACGGGGTGCTCCCCCCCCCCCCCCAATCCCATTTTCTGTTTCCACAGATTTTGTTAACCTGCTTAATACAGTCTTTTTGTTCACGCAAACAGTGGCTGTTGCTGCTTTCCTCCTTACAGTGAATGCGCCTGTCCATTGAGATTAACACTGGGGCGTTCCGCCTTTATAATACGAGTGTGATTACATCAGCAAAACACTATGTCAACAAGCAATTATATGGTAATTGAATGATAATAGGCTTTTATTGTAATTAGATGAAAAGGATGACTTCTACTATGGGGTTGGTCTATTTATATGACCTGCGATAGAAAGGGACGACCTAAGGAACATCACAAAGTAAATAACATTTTAGGCAATTAGCAGAACACATACTCGCTTAACGGGAAACTGAGATAATTTATTTTCTTGCAGCTCAAGGTAAATTTAATTATAAACATGATCGTCAAAAATCTTTACTTTCTGCAACAATTAAGTTCATTTTTGTATCAGAAATAAACAGATACAGCTATTAATCTTTGAGACTTGGAAATAAATTATAATAAAACAGGAGGCAATGATAACTAATCTTACATGAGCATAGTGAAGGACAGAACAGATTTAGTAAGATTCAACACATTTCTATGGACATATTCCCTTCGACTCCAAGACAAAGCTTAGGAAACATGAAGTTGTATACGGTGTGAAGGGCTTCAGCAATAGCTAGCCAGATGGAAATAGACATGATCTTATCTCCCGATGGATCTACGTCTGATATTCATAAACTATCATTTGTATGTGTGAGTTAGAGCTAGTCATTTATTATAGGCCTATTAATTGAAGTTGCCGAGTCAGTTAGTTCTAACAAACGTACTAAATCTAAAATATTTGCAGGCAAAATATTGTGTGTGTTTGAAGGTGTGTGCGTGCGCGTGCGTGTATTTTACCTGAGCAGGCAAATGCAGACCCGGCAGCCTTGAGTGAGTCTGCAGAAGCCGAACCTCTGCTTTCCGTCGATGTCGGTGAGCACAAAGGTGAAGTTCTGCCCCACCTGACTCTCGGACACCCTGGGCAGGGTGAGACGCATTTACATCACACACGGGAGAAGTGTGGGTTCTAGACGTTTTAGAACACCAAGTAAATCAAGTTAAACCTGAACCAAATTCCTCATCCCAGGTAAATAAAACTCTAAGGCTGCACAGAAGCCCACATTCATAATATGGCTATGAGATAATGACAGGTATGAGGTAATCCTTATCCCCAAAAGATATATATATATATTGACTGTGCAGACTTATGTACTGCACTTGGGGGTTACACTATTCCAGTATATCACGGGATTAGGCCAGTATATTCACTGGCCACTAGATGGCAGCATCTCAGCTTCAGTTAGGAAGAGAGCAAGCAGTCCCCACCCCCACAGCCTCTCTCTCTCTCTCTCTCTCTTTTTACAATCACTTTTAACATGTCATTTTCCATGCTGAAAATAATAGCCCCAGTGCACAGCAGGGAACTGGCGGCCAGATCACACCTATATTATGTCGAAAGAGATACCCGGCTCCCCCCTGAGAGAGCCGAGCTCCATCAACGCGCTGAAGCTAGCTGTAGCTTGCTGTAGCTAGCTGTAGCTAGCTGTAGCACGCGTAATTGTCAAAGTCACTGCTTGTAATTGCTGGTGTGGTTATTGTTGTTGTTATTATGGCAGTGTTAGCAACAGCGATGGCGTCTTTTCCGCTATTACAATCGGGGGAAGCAACACCCCTACTGCGCACGCGCACAAGCACACACACACACACACACACACACACACACATTCTACATAACACTATTGTGTGACACAGCTCACCTCATTTCCTTGTTCACACATATGAATGTCATAACGGGGAGGAACATGCATACTGTCTGTCTGTGTGTGTGTGTGTGTGTGTGTGTGTGTGTGTGTGTGTGTGTGTGTGCGCGCGTGCATGGGCTGGGGTACATGCATGCGTACAGCAGGTGTGCGGGTAACAAACAGGAGGTGTAACCAGGGGAGGGAGTGTGCGCCATACCTTTCCACGTCGAAGGGGAAGCAGAACTTCGGCACCGTTTGCAGGACCTCCTGAGAAACCAGAATAGAGACACACAGCTGCTCAGAAAATACTGTACACAACCACAAAACAATGCTTTACTACAACAACAACAACAACGGCAACAACGACAATAGAAACGACAACAACGACAATAGCAACAACAGTAACATCAACAACAGCAACAACGACGATAGCAACAATGACGACCACAACGATAGCAACAACAGCAAAAACGACAGCAACGATGACGTCAACAACAACAACGACAGCGACTCATTTCAATTTGGCAATTCCCAAGGGGTCACACTAGAGTGGGCGTCGAACAAAACGAGGATTATCGCCGGCGTTGCCGATAGCGATCTGACAAAGCGTTCACATCACAAACGCGGCTGCCCCGGTGTGCTTAATCCAAATCAGCGGCCAATCAAAAAGCACTTCAGCTGGCAATGCTGAACGCTTTCCTCTTACCTCAAACCCACCCGGTTTTTATTTTTTATTCTTACAGGGTTGAGGGAGGAGGGGGTCCATCCACGGCTTGAATAATTAGCAGCGAATAAGTTCATCGATTATCAGGTGCCAAGGAGCGATGAAAGGGGGGGGGGGGGGG
>JAODTR010000019.1:2193262-2209523 GCA_025399935.1 Amblyopsis rosae
GCCGAACTTTGTGCTGTAGTAGGCTCAGCGTGTGTTGTGTATAGATAGTATAGTCACGCGTTTGGCCGTGCGGTGCAAAGTATACTACAATAGTTCCATAGCACCCCCAGTATTTAGTCAAGCACCCCCACAGTACCCCCAATACAATTCTGCTGACGCCGCCAATGCGCTAGACTGTATTATGCAACATACTATTTTACATGCCATATTATATTTCTATTAGGAATCACATATCAATGACATCTCAATATGTCATGTCACTAATTTGTAAACTGAAACCAGTTATTCAGAAGTGTGTTTCTCCTCTCCTCCGGAGTCTGGTCCCCAGACAGTTTTCTTCAGGCCGATTGGAAGGTAATTAAATGGCCGCAGCAGACAATGGGACGTGCTGTTTCAGGCAACCCATATGACATTTTTTACGGTGGGCCTCAGGCCTGGTGCCCTGGAAAAAACATTTACACGCTCAAATACTTGTAGGCAGATTGAGCCAGTCAGAATTACAGAGAACCCAAATCTCAATATATATATATATATATATATATATATATATATATATATATATACACATATAGCCTAATAATAATAAGAATAATAATAAGAATAATAATAATAATATGTGTGGACATCAAACTGCATCTGATAAACATTTCCATTTCCATAAGATGTCATTCACTCTTCCTATATTTCAACATGTATTAGTCTACATTTATTAGGCTTACACATTTTAACCAGTGATAAGTGCAGGCTAAGTTGTAAGTCTGAAGATAGGCTGCTGTACAGTATTGACCCTGTCTTGTCAGACAAAGGCACTTGTCAGGATTCATTAGCCAGAATTTCAGATGATACACATTCGTCAGAGGTGGCTTACAACAGTATATAACCTTCACTCACTATTGTCCACTCATCAACCTTGTAGTTCGAAGTTCCAAGTCACCATGCTATAGTTTGTGATGGTGGGCTTTATACTGTTATAACAGGTTTTTGTTATAACGATGCCCCCATAGTATGTCTGCTTCGCGCTAGTGAGAAGTAAATATATAGTTGTAGTAGTGTCTTTGAAACAGAAGAGGCGCTGTGGGAATCATTTGACAAATCCGAATGGATGGTCAGTGTCACATGTCAAGACGGAGACAAGGGCAGAGGAAGTATCTGTAATTTGGTGTAGATTTTGTTAGCCGTTGCGATCATGTGAGGAGGAATCATTTTATCATATTGTTATACGTAAATGACAGCACTTTGACTCATATGTCTAGATTATTGTGCCGAACCGCCGGTAGTGTCATTGACGAGATGTTAATCAATTTTGTAGGAACATGTTACATCAACGATCCCTGTAGAACATTTGTCAACAGATTAATTCTTAATATACAATATTGTAAACGATGTATAAACATGTCAGTTCGCCTCTCCGATGAAAAGGGGAACCGATGTAAGAGTGTGCTGCAAATCAATACGGATGAATCACAAGACGTATTGACAAGCAACACGGGTGATTCAACGGACCACACTGTCACAAATTTCACCGAGGATGAACTGGCCATTCACAAGGTCCACAGAGAGGCATGTGATGTAAGTAAAAGAATAAGCAAAATATAATAGATAAATATGCCTACGCTAAACTAGAATAGTTTTCTAATATCCATGCATTTAGCCTGCTTTCTAATAGCCTACCTACACGGTTTTTCTCAAATTAATCTCCATAAAATTCGCAACAAGTAAAAACAAATCTTGTGTTTTGTATATTTATATCTATATCCTTGCCTCAATCACCTACATATAGACTAGTCTATGTGAGCCCTTCTGGAGAACAGCTCCACGTGAGTTCCTATGCATGCTGAGATGGTGGTACACAGTCATAGTGCGCTTTGGTGTCACTTATAAATGCCTTCAGGGTCATCTGTAGTAAATGTTGTGCTACTGAGCTGAGTGTGGGTGAAGTTGAGGCAAGTTGGTTGCGACCTGATGAGTGAAGGAGGGCCATGGGTGGGAAAAGCACATCAACACAGAGAGGGCCCAGCCATGCCAGCTTCACTATGTGGCCCTGGGATTGCCATGTGAAATGACAGGCCATGTCACCAATGAGCCTGAGGCCTTTTTGCCTTTGTGGCCTGTCAGAGCTCATCGACTCTTGGGCTCTAAGTTTGAAACAGACTGAGAGATGACATTTTCTAACTTCCAAAAGAGATAGGAGAAGGGTTCAGTGCTTTCTTGTTGAGAGTGAAGGTGTTGGCCAGTCTTGGTGTAAAATGAATAATGGTTCACAACAATTGACAACAAGTCGCTATTGTTTTAGATTTGCAATAACATTCTCTCAGAGCGCTACAGAGCAGAATCACAAATATTTGAAACCTTAATTTTATTCGTAGCTGGAAGCCACCCACCAATTAATCGCAGATAAGTTAATTATTAACATAGTAAGATCTGTACCAGCTCCACATCTGTTTTATGCAAAGAGGTCACGCATATTAGACTTTTCTTTAACCTCAGACAATCTGTTTTTATTTGAACGCTGTCTACCATGCGTGCGTAGACTAGATAGTTCGTGTGTTGTGGTGTTTGTGTGTGCAAGGTAATGTGTGCTTTTTTGTGATTGTGAGTGTGTATGCGTGTGTGTGCACAACGTGTAATACTAATTGAATAATTTCCACGTTATGTTCAGGCAAAGGAGCAGATGTATGTGGACCCATTCAGTAGGTACAAGGTGTTCACGGAGTATGCCCACCTTCAGAGAGGCAAGTGTTGTGGCACTGCTTGCAGACATGTAAGCTCTATTCTTTTCCTGCAATACTTGTTTATGTCGGTGCATTATTATGCTGCATGATTACTATACCTAGAAAAGTAATGTGCTGTTACGTTACTCTGCGCTTTGTTATACTACATTTTGTTACACCGTGTTACGGTTCTATGTTTTGATATTGTATGACCACTTTATGTCACATGACACTACTGTGCATTATTCTACCCCATATTAGGCCTACACTGTGCTATGCTTATTTTGTATGCTGTTTTCTCCAATTTGCTGTAATGTTGTATTCCATTTTCATGTGCTACTGTCAAATTTTTTCTGTGGCTAGCTAAAGCTGTGTATGGCTGCCTATATTTAATAATAGTTTATTTAAATGCCATGTAATCTCTTTCTCTTCCCAGTGTCCATATGGGCAAGTCAATGTCAAAAACCGAGCCATGAGGAAACCCTTTAACTCACTATATTATGTATAGGTTTTACTGCATAAGGTGAAATTCAGTATTGCCTGTCTGGAATGAACACACCAAATATACATAGCTTGTCCTCAGCCTGTCGTTGTTATTTTGGATTTGCTTTGAGAGTCATTTTTTAGCAGCATATTAAATGATGAAATATGGAGTGGTGTCAGTGCAATACCTACCTCCTACAAATCATAAATATTCTCAGGATGATTTTTATTCTCAGAACCGGATAAGGGGCGGGCAATAGGGATTTCTTCTCTTGAACCACTTGTAGCTAAAGCAGTTATTCTTTTATCACATCTTTGCATTGTCAATAAAATGTTTTATTTTCTTTAATTTCTCCTTTAAATTATGTAATATTTTGTGTTGCTCCTCATCTCTGGTGTAGGCTACTGTGTGTATGTTACTACAGTATGTACAGGCTACTTACTGTATGTATTGTACATCAAAGGTTAGTGGGCGTATTTTATGTAATTTAGGTGAAAACTGATATAAACTCTGCCCTGAAGATAAAGAACGTATCTAGGCAAACCTAAGTCTAGATATTTTGATGGTAGTGTTCATATTTTTCCTCCCAAATGTGCAAATGCATGAACATTAGCATAATTTAGTCCACGAGCGCTAGACTCAACTGTCTGCCTATGACAGTTGAGTGCGATACGGCGATAAAAATAGGCGGGAAGGAGCGGGGTGGTGGTGTAAGTGGGCAAGGGGTCAAAACTTGTGCTCGGCTCGCGCTGCTGGGATCAGGCTGTTAACCAACACGGCGTGGACATCAGTGGCATCCTTCTCCCTCCCCACTGGACCTCAGGCTTCCACACAGCCCCCTTCCCCCGCGGCAGCATCGCATGGGCCCCCCCCCACACTCATTATGTGTAGGCCGGCTCTGCCAAAATACCCCGTGGCTCGTAATGTAATAGGCCCGTCTAGGATAGAGGTTACACTAAACGCCTTGCTTTTTAGCCCACAGGGATATAGCTCTGGAGGGTCAGCCCAGCCGTGCTGATCATGGTGGGCTACCTGTGGGCGCGGCAACGGATGCCGCAGAGACACAGGTCTTGATTAACGAGTGTAAGTGGGTGGGTAGTAGTAACAGCTAAACGCTATTTTTTTCCCCCCTCCCGCCCCGAGCGCTGGCTCTGAACCTGCCACACATGCTCTGCTGTCGCTGCCCGATTGGGGCGACCGGCATCGGGATGATTGAGTGTGCCTGCCGCGGTGGCCACAATCCTCCTCCTCGAGCAGGTGGGGTCCCAAAGGCTAGTGCTTAGTGATCGGGAGCACAGCCCTGTGAGCGACTACAAGGAGATTCATGATCCCAACAGTGCTGGGACGGACAGGTTCGCGAAGATGCGTCGTCAGGCCGGATGAGAGGCGAATTTATTTGGTTGAGTCTTGAACCGAGGCAGCGGAGCGCACCGCAGCAACATTTCCACACCGGCATGGCGAAGGTGTCACACTCGTCAAGTACCTGGGCCCGCCTGCCTTTGCCTTGCCTGCCACGGCTGTGCTAGTTTTGCCTAGGGACTTGTCTGTCACATTAAAGTAGATGCATTGCCATTCAGGGCCTTGGCGGTCCCGCAGCCTGACCATGAAATAGGCCAACTTTCATGTCTGCCTTATCTCTCTATGTCTACCCAATGCTGTGATGGCACAGTTTGAAATTGTGTGTGTGTGTGTGTGGGGGGGGGGGGTGTTTACTTCCTCTTCTTTGGGTCCTCACCTAGCAGTTGACGACTTAGACATTAAAAGCATATCACCTCACGATTACTATCGGACTCCTAGAGAAATTCACTGGCAGTATTCACTGACAATATTGCCTATATCACATTGCCATGCCAAACCTGCTATGTGCTGTCCACTAATCTTAAAGCTGGCGTTTATAATTTCACATAACCCTTGTAGCAAAGAGCTACCTGTAATCTCACGAGCCTGTTTGTTCAATTAGCTTAATTAGCAGACACCTTTTGTCCAAAGTGAGTTACAATGTATACAGTTGCAAGTACGAAGGAGCAGATAGGGCTCCTAAGCTATCCTGCCTCCAAGAGAAACCAGTAGTACCAGTAACATCGGTTGTTTTGCAGGCTCTATTTCACTGAGGTCAGATAACTATTGTTTTGGTCTTTATGAAGAAGACAAAACTAATTTTAAATCGGTATAAGGAAATGGCAAGCCAATTGTCTGATACTGTAGATCCATTACAAGAACATTGAGACTTATTAAGGGGAAAAAATTCTGCTTTAAAATAGTGATGTTGGTAACAAAACACGCTGGCAGTTTAGGGTCTGTCTAGATAGAAACAAACATACCCTGACAATGCACTGGAAGTGAAGCAACAGAAGTAATCAGTTGTTAACAATTAATACAGTATTTTCTACTTCCAAGCTAACATATGTTCCATTGCATCTGCTTGGTAGAACACTTTTTTTTATGTAGTAAAGAGCTCATATTTTAGAGTACTTAATTGTAGTTATACATGATTAAAGAAGAAAAAATGAACAGATTACCATGCATGCTACCATGTTCGCAGGCATGTTGCTATGACATCAGCTGGTTACTTTATCTTAGAAAACATGGGGCAGAGGAACCAGAGCGTATAATAATAATAATTTAACAGAGAGGTTCCAACCATCAAATAGTTCTATGGTTCCAACGGACGGCACTTCTGCGTTTGAGTTTTGGAGGGGGGGGGGGGGGACTTTTCACCCTTTATGCAGAACAGAACTATCTGTTGTTCCATGCAAGTCAATGGGGAGGTCCACGGATTTCACCACAATATTGCCCATAATGTCTCAATCTGAGGCCACAAAGGTATTTCAGCAGCAAACTGTTTTGAGGTCTATTGACGTTGTCTAAATCTAAGGCATGGTAGATGTAGCTCTGTGTGTTGCCTATGTCATCCTCCACAGCAAAAGTTAGTGACACACCCACTTACAGTTTTTTTCAACCGCTAACACACATTTTTCTGAACTATTCTCCCTTGTTCAAAACAAGCCCACAAATCCTTGAATCGCACACACACAACCGCAGAATGCCTCATATCTCCTGCAAAATGAAACACCACACACACAGTGCAAAAGTAAATACCTGCATCACCTGACAAACACTATGTCCATAACAGTACACTCCTGGATATACCATGTACACACTGTTGGTAAAAATCTAAAGCACGTCTAGCCTTTGAGGCCTTCCCTGTATAGGTCCATACAATGTACTAAATGGGTTAACTGGGTTAAAGGCGCAGATTCAGTTTATAGTTCTGCAGAATGGGCTTCTGCTTGTTGTGTGACAGGTTTCACGAATTGTGTGACATATTATGATTTTGTATGTTAGCGGTTGAAAAAAACTGTAAAAGAGACCATAAGCGTTCCATTTTTGCTCCATTGCATGGAGCAAACAAGCATTACAATGTTTCATCTTTGAATAAGTTATAAACATCTTTGCCTACTATGCTGTATTGTCAAACCTTACAGTGACAAGTGAAAGGGGTGGAGCTTAAGGTTTGTTAATTATCAGCAGCCCCATGCTCAATGTACTTGTTTCCTTACCACAAACTAGATCTTGTAGAAAATGACATAAATATTGTATTTTGTAATTTTAAAGGTATAGTAAGTCATTCTCGGAACGCTTGCTAAATTTGAACTCTAAACAAAGACACCTCTCCCTTCAATACCGCAGGCTGCTCCCTCAGAAGCTCCGCCCCCCACATTGGAACACATTGCATAGGCTATCTTGTTTTTGTGAAGTTTAGTCTGCACCACTTTCCATTTGTTTGTGTGTGTATACAGGATTATTAGAGAACGGTAAGATAGCCAGCCGCAATGAGATATTTGGTGAATTTGACAAAACTTATTTTCGCTTTCAACAACTTAACCACCTTTTTAAATGTCTAAAAAATGTATTAAACTGGCAGTGTCTAATATAATGTAATCAATCCTAAAAACAATAAATCTGTGGAGCTTTGTGACCAATGACCATTTTGTTTTCCTTGTGGTGCTCTAAAAATGTTACTGATAATGGTAGCCCTACTCACAATCTGCAATTCATTTATTTGCAAAGTCTGCATCAATAATATATACATTTCCAGAAAACCTACCTTTTTAAATACATCATTCATTTTGTTGATTTTGGTTGGATTACGCAATGCCAGTGAAAATAATGAAATGTGATTAAATGATGAAAGTCTAGTTTAGCTGTAAGCAACCCCCCCCCACACACACACACACACACACTGTTCCCTTGGGATTTCTGTTCCCTTCTGTTCCCTTGCAAGTACAAGTGCTCCCCCAGTTACGACAGCAGCCGCTCGGACAAGTGAGCTGTACATTTCAGACATTTCGTTTTGGGAGGCGTGACCCCGTGTGACCTGGAGCTGAAACATGGGAGCGCGTGCTCCAGCAGAGAGTCCGTATGCACACACATACGCACACACACACCCCGTCTGCCTCTTCGCAGACCTGGAGGAAACGGAAGTGGAAGAGGGCCGCTCATATCTGTCTGGGTCTGTGACCCCCACCCCACACACACACACACATCTAACAGGCGCACGCACCCTCTGGGCCCTGCAGCCAGTGTCCCCACTATACACTGGGTGGCACAGCCACGACATGACAGTGGGAGGGGCGGGGCAGAGATTTGTGGGTGGGGGGGGGGGGGCGTTTTGCAGGAGAGAGAGTGAGAAAATTCAAAAAAACTTGTGTCAGCTGAAAGGCACATCCATCTCAGCAACTGGCCAGGCACTGATCTGTGTGTGTGTGCGCGTGCGCGTGTGTGAGAGAGTGCGCGTGCGTGCGCGCCCGCGCACCAGCTGCGCCTGTGCCCGGCGTCGTGTGTCTTTTCGTGTCTTTCCGAGCGGCAACTGAGCAGCCCCCGCTACCTCAAGTGCGGCGGCTGCGCGCGCGCACGCACGCACGCACGCACACGCACGGTGTCAGCTTGCCTGAGGGGAGCATCTTGTAGCTGCTCAGATGGACGAGCAGACACGCGAACACGCGCGGCATGAGTGACGGCCAGCGGATTCCTTTGGACAGAGCGCCCGCTGCAAATAGCACAGAGGGAGGGAGCGGTCCATTACTACCCCCGGCCTTCCCTTGCCCCCTCCTTTGCGCCCACCAGACCCTCAACTGGTGGTCAGGCCCATGCCAGGCCGGGGCATGGCTGCCACATGAGCCCTGGTATGCGGAGAAGACAGATGCCTGTGGAGCATTTTTTAAGTTTTAGTTAAATTTCTTGTTTTAATAGATTATAGATTTTGTCTTTTTATTTTCTACTTTGGTCTGGAAGAAGGGGTGCTGCAGCATTTAGCGTTGCGGCCTTGCCATCTTATTTTGGAACGCCGTTGCGATTTTGGGGCGATAGAAAAAGCGTTTATTGTTTAACGTATTGTTTCCTGCTCCTCACACGGATTAATTATTCATGCGTGTGGGATAGACTCGCTGAGAGTGCATTAGCCTATAAATGGAATAATAGCATACAAGTAGGCTACAAAAACACAATGGGCTGGCTTTATTGGAATAATGTAACAGCCTCTGATTACACACTATACTGTTATACGCGTGCAGATAACGGTATGAGGCTATAGGGCAGGCAATATATGCGCAATCTAAAACCGGTGCGTCAAACGGCATGCCACCTATACAGCGTTGAGGCTGCGTCTATACACAGGGTCGACGACTGTGTGTATATATAACCTGTATATAACCACGGGGTTTCGTGTCTTTTCTGGCACATGGCGCCATATACGGAGCATCGTCATTTCCCCCAGGAGGATATTAAAATACTCCTTCCCTAGTGGGAGGACGGAGGGAGGGAGGGAGGGGGGGGTTGGATGCTGGTGTTTGTGAGGCAGGCATGGGCAGCAGTTGGTGGGCAGGGAGCAGAGAGACTGCGGGCTGGCTGGCTGGCTGGCTATAGAGCTCCTCAACGCGCCTGTCCTCCATCTGCCAGGGACCCGGGCTCTGATTTGAGCTCCAGCAGAGCACAGCAGCGAGGAGATGGAAGGAGAAGGAAAAGGGGGAGACGGGCGAAGAGGGGGGGGGCGGGAGGGAGGGAGGGAGAGTAGAGTGGGGTTGGGGGGAGAAACGGTAGAGAGGGAGAGAGAGAGGCAGAATTGAGTTAGAAGTGGAAGAATACAAAAGTGAGGGGATAAATATACAGACGACTCCTTTATAAATACAAGAAATACTGTAAATATGGCTATAATAAAAAAATACATTAGAATAATGATATCATGTATTCACGCTGTGCTTGTAAATATTGCCAGAGAGCCTCACCATCCACCACCCCACCCACCGGGCTCCTGTGACTGCGATGGAGCGACCCCCCCTCCTCATCCTCCTCCTTATCCTCCTCTCCTGCTTCATTCTGTCAGTGTTTAGCCCACGTGCATGCTTCCTCACGCCGTGGTGGATCCTGGGAGAGCCCCCTCTCGCCCTCCCTCCCTCCCTCTCTCTCTTTCTCTGTCTCTCCTCACCTTACCTCATACCCGCCACCCTCAACCCCCCCACTTTGGGGAACGGGTGTCACTTGAGGTGACCCAGAAATGATAACTCCAGATGAACCGTGGATCTCTTAGCGGCAGCGGGCCCTACAGCGTAGCCGTAGAGGCAAGAAGGATCGGGATGTGGGAGACGGACATCCCATCCCCGGCTGTGGTTCAACCAACAACACGGGGATCACGCTCTGAGATGCCTCGCGTCGCTGCACGCCGTGAAATGGATCTGTGTGCGATGTCAGCCGAGCGGAAGAAGCCGAGCAAAATTACTGTTTGCAGACAGCATGACTCCTTAGCAATAAACACCATCACTTATGCAAGCAGCATAGCGGTGTAATTAACTGTCAGGTAATGCTAGCTCTGAAAAGATGAGCGTCCCGTCAGTCACTTGTCAATACCGTCTATTACCGCTCATTCAAACGCTATCCTACACCCGCAATAAGTAGGCCTATTAGGATTGTTTTTGTCCAACCCCCAGTAAATGAATAATGAACATAGACGACATATATATATATATAGGTCTATATTTATATATTTTTCTATTATTTATCATCAGCAATAATTGTACATTTGACTTTTATCAAATGTGTTTGCCCAATGATGCCTAATCAACAAAGATAATAAATTAACGGTAAACGGTCCATTTATTTAAACATAAAATTACTGCAACACCAATTAAGATGTGTTTTGTTAACTTTATATTTGCGTCAACGTCAGGAATGTTATCCTACAAATGTGTAAATACGTTCACTGTGAGACCTGTGAGTGAAATTGGTTCGTGGAGTTTGGCTTCGGGCAAAGTCACGTCTGACAAGAGATTTCAGAATTGTGAGAGGACACCAAAATTAGGATACGTTAGTGCTCGGGAAAATAAAATGATTAAGGCCACACAATGCAACACTTTTTTTTAAATTTTATTTTATAATTGATTTTGTTAAAATTGTGTCTTAAAAAAAAACACAATAAACCCATCATATTATATGGATAACCATTTGCCATTCATTTAATTTAGCTATTGCTTTGATTTTTCTTCTCCCTTGAGAATCGAAGAAGCGAACGAACGAACCAGTGATGTGGCTACCGGTCCATTTTGCAACATACATTATTTTGCTTAAGTTATATTTATTTGTTTCGTTATTTTTGTAGACACGTTGCATTAGACATGACGACTGATAGTTCACCTAATTCTGTTTATGAACGACCCATATATAATTACAGATTTTCCTTGCACCTAGCACGTAGCTACCCTAGATCATGGAAGCTGACAACATTTTGAGAGCACATTTATAAAAACTAGGCTTTGTGCTCGTATCCATGCTGAGTAGACTATTGGCTCATGAGCTCTCATTTTCTGTGCTGTTTGTGTTGTGAGAGCTGTCTGCATAGGGAGAATAATATTTAAATGACTTCTCGCCAAGCGGTGGGTTTGTTTTAATTGACGCTCACTAGGAGTACAAGAAACAAGGAACAGCCCCCATCTACTGGCAGAATCCCCATATCTCTCCACTGTGCGTAAACTCTCAAGCTTGGCGACGCACGGTTCACTGGGCTATACGGAACGAATATCTCACAGCCTGCAGTCTCAGGTAAGGCCGATTAAATATACCAATTTGTGTATCTTTTTTTTAAATTGGCAAATAAAGACATTCGGCAAGCAAAATGTATTGTACAATGACACTGGCAAAACGATCGCTAAGCTTATATATTGTAATTGCTGCCTAATAATTAGCCAATTTCGAGGATTATAAAATAGGGAGAAGTCGAAAGTATCAAAGAAAAAATTATTTGAACGTGCCTGTTAACGATTGGCTAAAACGTTGATTTTAAATTGCATTTAGTGCATTTTGAAGAAACAAGGAATGCAAATCCATATTTAGGTCAACACATGCATACAGAAAGTAGACGAAATCCTCACATATCATTGCATATGATTAAGATGTATGCTACCCGTTGTTTCTTTGTTTATTGTCAAGATAAATGTAAAATGTATAGACTAATTAACAAAAAATAGACGTCTTAATTACAAAGTCGCCTTTGAATTAAGATTTCGATAGGATAGGAGTTCATTAAGCCTACACGGGTATAACTTTTCGTCAATTTGTATCAATACTGAACCTGGATTAATATCGTACAGTATAGGTTGTGTTACAAATCTTATGAAATAAAACAAACACATTTAATTTGATGGAAAATAGCATTTTCTTTGGTGACACACTACAGTCTTATTAAATTTAATAAAATGTTAGCCTACCAATTCTAATAGCAAACGCATAACGGGAGCGTGCATCGTTCACTGACACGTTAAGTCCTCTTCACTCAAGTGAAATGTCATTGCTGGAGGCAACGGGTAGGCCGGTACACGTCAGTGCACTGGGAACACTCGATGTGTCCTTTGATAATTATCACTATACAATAATAGAATTAAAATATATATGAATTCATTTCGTATGGATAGGTCTGGCGATTGTGCAAATAATCGTGGAGATTTTCTTTCTATTTTCTTCCTTTTTTTTCAATTTATGAGAATGGGGAAATGGCGCAGTTAGATTTAATATCATGGGGAGCGTTGTCGTGCAGGGTCCTTTGTACAGGTGAAAGGAATCCCGTGTGTCTTTTTTACAGCTCTGTGGTTGGTGGCATGACATTGACAGCGCGCAAATTAACTTTGCCTTTTCAGACTTCAGGGTTCAAGCCTTGTCGGAGGCTTGTCTTGTTATCAAGAGGCCCCAATTAAAGGCAAGCCAACTTCAGGGGGGACAAATGGAAAAGTAACACGTTTGGAGATGGCAAAAGTAGTCTACCTGCAACCCAACTGAGCATTTGAAAATCTATTAAGCATTGAGTCCATGTTGGTTAAAGGGTTGAACCAGATATTAATTTATGCCACAAACTAATAATTCAGCAAGTCCGTTGGCCATTGAGGTGGGCCTTGAGGACAGAAAATATGGTGTTAGAAAATATCTAGTATAAATAGTTTGCATTTCAGATGTAGGCCTATGCCTAAGGCTAAATGTAGATTTACGTTTGGTTTCAGTCATTTGAAGACCCTTATTCATTTTTAATAGGCTTATTGTCTTAACACTCCTAAAGGTAAACAAGGTTTAGATAATATGAGAAGACTTTAAAAGGACATATTAAATACTAATAGTGAATTAGCCTAGCCGATTCATATATCGGTTCAATTGATTTAGAACTGGAGTTTGTCCCTCCCGGCACGGATTCATTAAACCGGTAAAACATATTTTACGTTAACCATGAGACTTTGCAAAAACTCCCCAGAAACAAAACCTGATGGTTGTCATATAGCAACAAATAAGAACGAATGAAGGGTCACGTGGCATATCCTACGTGAGGTTATCTTATGGTAGGCTATTATTTTTCGAATTTAAATATTTCACATTCAAATTTATGCTAAAACTGTATCTTCATTGTTTGTCATTTTTAGACAGGCATTCTAGCGATCAGTGCCCCGCCCCAAACAGACACACACGCACGCACGCACACACACACACACACACACACACACACGCACACATACAAATATGATTTTACTTATAGCAAACTAAAATGATACACTACATTTATACCATGCAAAAATGCTGTTTAAAAAACATTCCTATCAGAAGACAAATATTTCTAATGAAAATGTCCTCGTATTTATTTCAAGCAGGCCCAAGATGCTGTTAACGAAATTAGTAGTTTGATGCTAATTTATTTTATTTAGTTATACAATGTATTCATTTGCACTGCATATGCTACATGTAGTCTACACGCAGGCCTACAAATCATATAATAATTTCCACTGCGTCAGTACTCGTTAAGCATATAGGCTACCTCTCTAAGTTTATGCGCCACGTAACCCTACGACCCCACAGTCCCGATAACGATAAATGAAAACAAAATTAATGAAAATGTCAATACCAAAAAAAAAGTTACTCGTCCGCGGTCGCTCATGCAGCCAGCCACCGCCGGGTGTTTTGAGGGGAAGAGTGACAGCTCTTTGTTAGTGAATAAAATCAGTAGCGATGGAAGGAGGAACTCCTCCCACCAAATTATTCAGACTGGGCATGGCTTTGCTCTCTTAACAAATAGGACACGGCTCTGAAATCCAGGCAGTCCCAACCTGACCTCAAAGCACACGGAACGCAGGGCGAGATCGTGGGGACTTCAGCGAGTATAAAAACAATAAAAAAATACTTGTGCCATTTTGGCCAGTGCGTTATTTGTGCGTAAAGACACCATTTGCAGCCTGGTCGTTCGTCGTGGACTATTCGTATCTTTTTATTTTTATTTTTTGAAGGGAAATTTACGGAAAAGTGGAGACCACCAATCACTATCCCTGCCAGTCCCAACATCGCCCTTCCACCGACGTGTAGTTCCTTTTTGTCAGTTGACTTTACAGTCTTTAATCGAGGAGGTGATCACAGTATCGGGTGTCTGTGTCTGTGTCTGTGTATGCGTTGGGTGCCTCTCTCGCCTCAGAGCCAGTTGGATGCCCTGAGAGCGCGAGGTATATGGAAGTTGTGGGCTGCAAGGCAGAGGCAGGCAGTTGCACGTTGCGTCCAGGACCGGGAGCCATGCTTTTCCACGGGATCTCCGGGGATCACATCCAAGGAATCATGGAGGAGATGGAGAGAAGATCGAAAACGGACTCGCGCCTTGCAAAGGGAATGCAAATCAATGGGAGAGAAGCGGTAAGAACGAGTTTTATTTATTTTATTTTATTTTATTTATATATATCCAGCAGACGGTAACCTACACAATGTCACTAAATGGAAAAAGCTGTTGTTTTGGCAATGTACATTTTGGCACATTAACGTTATTAGTTGTAAATAGTCTAGGCTATAGGCTATTTGTCCTAACATAAAAGTATTTCAGATTAATAAAGTATAACTTTAGTTTTGTCGCTATATTAGGCTAAATTATTCGTATTTAACCTCTATACAATAAGCCAGACAATTGTATTACAAAAACATGCATTCCATTAGGAACCAATTGCCCTAAACAGGCCTCAACAACAAGACAGGCCTAATAAACTTCTCTATATGAAGGCATAGAAACAAAAGGCCTATGGCATAATTCAATTCACTTCATTTAACGTGAGATTAGTCTATAACTATAATACAAAGGCTATAGTTTTTTGTTGAAAGTTCACTAGAATATAGGTCAGCGTTTACTGTGTAATACTCATATGTATTATATTTGTCATATTTATAATGTATTTTTCTAATTTAAATATATTATTTGTATTACTATTATTATTATTATCGTTATTGTTTTGTCATTTTGTGTAGAAATTGTACTTATAAAAAAACAATTAGCCCTAATTTCTGCCATGACCTTGGGCTAGACCTTTTACATATATTTCTAAAACCTTCAAAAACAGCAACAAATATCTTTCATCTATAATTCATACTCATAAACATTCTTTTAAATCGGACACACACAGACTGCATGTAAAACACGAATGAGAGTTAAAATAGTGCTATGTACAGCTTTTTCCTGACTTTTGTGATAAATGGTTTCTATACGCTTTCTCTTTTCTCGCGCAAGAATGTGTTATACATTGTGTGTCAACGTTTTAATATAACAAAACCTTATCTTGGAGAATGTATAGCCCCCACGTGACGCTCTGCTCTCTGTTCCCAGACCATGCCTTCTATGAGCCCAGAAAAGCCAGCTCTGTGCGCCGGCTGCGGGGGGAAAATATCGGATAGATATTACCTGCTGGCCGTGGACAAGCAGTGGCACTTGCGGTGCCTCAAATGCTGTGAATGTAAACTAGCGTTAGAGTCTGAGCTGACTTGCTTTGCCAAAGATGGGAGCATCTATTGCAAAGAGGATTATTACAGGTAAGAAAAATTGAGGTTAAGCATTTGTATGACATTTGTATGACTTTTAGGCCCATAGAGAATATCTAATGGAAACTTCTCTCTCTCTCGCTCTCTCTATCTCTCTCTCTTTCTCTCTCTCTCGCTCTCACACACACACTCGCACACACACACACACACACACACTGCGAACACGCACGGACGCACACACATGCAAACAAATGTATATGATTTTGGACGCGTTTGTATGTCTACGTGCATTCGTATACACACACACACACACTTTTTTAGGTATATTGTATTTGTTATTTTTGGATGAAATATGCATTTTTACTAGCAAATATGAATTCACGGCCTACAAACGACATTGGTGTACCCAACAGGCACGCAGGTAGTCTCTAGGCTAGAGGCCTATATTACATTAATATTCAATGTAGTATATGTAAACAAAGCATGAAAGCAGTGGCCCTATCTGAATGATCCGTTTTTACCTCTAAGTATGCCGCTGCTGTTAATCTGAAATAAAAAATATTAGGCTTTATTTGAGGTATTTCTACCATATATATATATATATATATCATATTAAATAATATATATTCCAATGGTTTTAACTAAGCCTAGGTATAGCCAATGTGTTATTAACATTTATTTTATATTGCATACGTGCATTTAATAATGCGTAAAAAATATGTGCATAATCACATTTTTGCATGAATCCTCTCTCTCTCTC
>JAODTR010000019.1:2209623-2223184 GCA_025399935.1 Amblyopsis rosae
CTAATTGCTATGCAAAATCTATGGTTGTATAATTTTACACCTGTTTTTATGCCGCAGTCATTCTATCACGGGCGATATATATATATATATATATAAGCGGTGTCTTGACGGCGTGCGTCCTTGTTTCAGAAGGTTCTCGGTGCAGAGGTGTGCGCGCTGCCACCTCGGGATATCGGCCTCGGAGATGGTGATGCGCGCACGGGACTCCGTGTACCACCTGAGCTGCTTCACGTGCACCACGTGCAACAAAACGCTGACCACGGGCGATCACTTCGGCATGAAGGACAGCCTGGTGTACTGCCGCATCCACTTCGAGACCCTGGTCCAGGGTCCGGACTACCACCCGCAGCTCAACTACGCCGAGCTGGCTGCCAAGGGCGGCGGCCTGGCGCTGCCCTACTTCAACGGTACCGGCACCGCGCAGAAAGGACGGCCGCGCAAGAGGAAAAGCCCAGCCATGGGAATAGATCTAGCCAGCTACAGCACAGGTGAGATTTTTGTAGGTTGCAGGCTAATCCATTGGAATATGGCACTCTCTCTCTCTCTCTCTCTCTCTCTCTCTCTCTCTCTCTCTCTCTCTCTCACTCTCTCTCTCTCTCTCTCTCTCTCTCTCTCTCTCTCTCTCTCTCTCTCTCTCTCTCTCTCTCTCTCTCTCTCTATATATATATATATATATATATATAATATTCAATATTGATATTCAGAATATGTACTACATTTACAGGCATGTTGGCCTAGGCTAAGGCATATACTTTCGAAACTTAAAGGCATATACTTTCGAAATTTATATCGATGATCCGAATAATAGTAGAATAGCCTAATTCGCAAATGTCGACAAATCCAGAATAATAGTGGAATATGCATGCAGGCCTATTTGAACGCATGTGTCTGCATTGGAGGCTTTGTTGTACAAAAGCTGTATTTATTTAATGTAATGTGGACTTTATTACAATAGGCATAGGCTATTGGGCTATAGACAATGAATCGACACGTGAATCGAAACGTGTTTTAATACGTTTTATTAACGAGATTACATACCTGGGATTCCTACATCTGTTCTACAGCCTATTTTATAAAAAAATGGGGAATAGCCTAATATTGACTTTATTTGCCTTGGGGAAATATAGTTTTCCACGCACACTCACATTTTTCCTCAATTAGAAGCTAGGTATAACATATGCTGTCTCATGGATCGAAATGTGACCCCATAGTCAATCAGATAATCGACCTGCATATTTTTGATTAGGCCAGACATTTTTCTGCACGGGAAAATACAATATACAGTAGCATAGCCGGGACAAGCCATAATCTTCATAAAAAATGTAACTCCTTTGCCGGTGTGGCTAAACTAGTAGAATAATCAGTAGGCAATTGTTAATTTTAGTTCAAACTACTGAGAGCAATGGATGTTCTAATCCGGCCCCGCTGTGTCGCATTTGTCGTGGCCTTGGATAATTAGTGTGCGCTTGAGAAAGTTTAGTATTGTGTGCCAACTTTCCTCTGTTCTCGATGAATGGGGTGGAATAAGGGTAATATGCGTGTTAATTGTTCTTCTTTAACTGGAGCTGACGTTGGAATCTCCGGCTTGTGCTCAGAGTGGCAGGAACACGGCCCGATGCTGTAGAGAAGGACATTTCGACAGTGTATTTGTGCTTCACTTTGAATGGTCTAAATAATGCTAGCGTATACAAAGGGAATCAGTTGAAAGGGGGTTTTGTCTATATAAAAAAAGTTACTAAAACATATGTGCAAAACAGTATATACTAAAATCAATACGTTTAATAGAATATAATAGAATGCAATACAGTTGGAACAGTGGTTGGCCTTTATGATTTCCCAATGAATGCTGCTCAGTCGATGGGCTATTGCAACCACACTTATGTCTTAACGAGATTTATAGCTAGGCCTACTTTAATTATTATAATTTCCATTATATTTGATGTTATTGTATAGATGGAAATGTTTACGTTCTAGGCTAAATTAGAACAGTAGAATATTTAGTTTGAGCCTATTCAGTTGTTAAACGTTGTATTTTTGCCTATTGCAATATGTCCTTGTTAAAATCACAATTTAGCCTATTTGACTAAATAGGTATTTATAGGCTATACAGGTTACCCACAATTATTAGAAATGTTTCATACAAACCTGATTTCAGTTTAAAATAAATGTTATTTATTATTTGGTCTCATTCAGCTATATGGTAGCCGACGTTGTATTCCAGACCACACAGTAAAACCTGATTTGTAAGTGTAGAGAGCCCCCTAGTGGCCAAAGACGGAGCGAAAAATCTGCATGTGAAAAGAAGAGCTATCGGTAAATCATTAAATGTTATGCCACTTCCAGAAAATGTAATCATTTAATTCACGCAAAACAGTTGTATAGCCTAAATAAAACACGATACAATAATATAACCTAGTTTACTAAATACACACAAATAAATTAATCTTAAATCTCCCAAAGTTTTGTGGGCCTATGCCTGAAATTATTGATCACAAAGGTGTTACGATTTAACACTTTGGTCATGTTTCAAACAGCAATCATATTATTAATTATTGAAATTAATTTGCAATTCACCCTATTTTAGTAACAGAGTAAACGGTTAGGTTTTGCTATAAAAGCATTATAATTTTTGTTACATGTGCAATTTAAACTCAATATCTTAGGCTAAATCTTCTAACATCTGTAGGCTATTTACGTGTTCTAATAATCCACAATATGCAAAATATTATGCTAATATTGTAGTGAATTTTACAAGTCTGCTTTTGTACACACAAATACTTCAAAATGTGCATGGAATGGGCTAAAACGGAAAATAGGAAGGAAATACATTTTCTCCCCACAGTAATTAAAAAGGATTGTTTCTGTTAACAGCAAATTACCTTTGTGTATAACATGGTCATCATACTACAGTATATTCATGTGTATTCTATTTGTATTGATACATAGGCTACTGCAATCATCCTGAATGAAAATATAAGGTTACTAATACATGTAACACAAAAAACAATGTATTTGTTTTTGTTATATCAAACAATTTATTCAAATCCCTTTTTTTTTACACTTAAGTAATTTTTTTGAAAATTATTATTATAATTTTTTTTAATAGAGCACATTAAATCTTTCTCTGTATAGACTACTGCATTTAGGTTATCTTGCATTTCAGCCTTGATTCAATAATATTGACCTGCAAATAGGCCTAGCAAAATACAGGCCATGAATCCTATACTCAATGTCAGGCATACTTCTGTCATCAAATAGCCTACTGTAAGACAACATTTATTTTTAACTCAGTAGGTAGCCTAGGCTATATATTAAAAATATATTGCTTATTTTAACACAACTAAAGAATAATCATGTTATGTGCTGTGGCCTTTATTTAAATTTGACAAAACTCAAATGCAAAGTATTTAACTTAGTGAAGGCAATTTGAATGCCTTCACTAAGTTAAAGAAAAATTAAACACCATATCGCTGTTGACAAATTCAGGATGGTTGAAATGATGTTTTCTCCATGAACAAGCCACTAACAGCAGCTACAACAGCAGAGTGTGGCTAGCTATAGTGGCTAATGGCATGGTTTCGCTTTGCCCTTTGCCGCTCTCAGGCTGCAACGAGAACGATGCAGACCACTTGGACCGAGACCAGCAGGCCTATCCTCCATCACAGAAGACCAAACGCATGCGGACATCCTTCAAGCACCACCAGCTGCGGACCATGAAATCGTATTTTGCCATCAACCACAACCCAGATGCAAAGGACCTAAAACAGCTGGCCCAGAAAACAGGCTTGACCAAGAGAGTTCTGCAGGTAAGCAGGCTGGCATTACTTTATTTTGCTCTGATTAGGCAACTTTGTGTCTCCATCGCCGTCCGCCACTCATTTGACTCCCAAATCCCCATTCTAGTCATCATTTTAGTTCCCGTTTTGCTTGGTTGGCCCATGTAGTCATTTTTGGTTTTGTTTTTTTACTTTATTTTAATTTTATCTGAGCCTTAGATGCTGTTGTGGGGGGAAGGAAAGTGAGAAAATCCATTCTGAGATTAGACACTATAGTTAACACTGAAGGCTATTGCTAATATTATGGTGGTTTAACAGAGTGCACGTCTTTTTAATTTGTGGTAAAATAAAAACAAAATGGGGCAGACATTATTAAAATTCCCACTGGTTAAAAACTAAAGGATGATTGTTTTTAAACTGCTATACAAATTGTTTACAGTTTACAGTAAACTATATTATATGCCCCTTAAAGCCAAAATAATGTGTGAAAATAGCTATATAAAGTCTTACTTGAGGCCAGCGCTGCTTGAAATGCTTGATAAATGTTGACATGATACATAAACTATTGTATTTTCATAGAGAGGAATGAGTTGATACTTTCATTTTAAAACTTAATTCATATATATATATATTTATATATATATATATATAAACACAAAAAAGTAAAAGCCACATTGGGATTGGTTTGCAGGTTTGGTTCCAAAACGCAAGAGCCAAATTCAGAAGGAACGTTTTGCGACAAGAGAATGGAGTTGTTGATAAGGCTGATGGCACCTCTCTCCCAGCACCCTCTTCCGACAGTGGGGCCTTGACCCCCCCTGCCAACGCAGCCACACTAACAGACCTGACAAACCCCTCTATCACTGTAGTGACCTCGGTCACCTCTAGTTTGGACAGCCATGATTCGGGAAGCCCTTCACAAACTACCTTGACAAACCTTTTCTAACAAGCTATCTCTAGGAGACTCATTTTAGTTCATTTAATTTTATTTCTCCAATTTATTTTGTATTTTAGATTTTTTTTGTTGCTTTTGTTTTTTGTTTTTGTTTGTTTTTTTTTTCTTTATGGTTTTTCTTTAAAAAATACACCTTTAAACCAAGCGGAGTCAGCTCCTTGGGAAGAGCCAGTGCTGTACTGTTTACTGATAGCAGAGCGACAAGAGCGATGGACAGCACCGACCACATTAAAAACACAAGGAAATAACTTTAATGTGTAGCATTTGCAACTTCTTGGCAGCCGTGTCTGTAGTCTACTCAGTGTGTGGAGGATTTCTGGGACATTTTGACGTGGACGACATTATACAATTGTAATGGATGCCACAACACATTGGGGCACAAGGCCAAACTTGAATATCATTGGACGACCCAATCATTTAACATTCTTTTATTTCTTTTTTACATTTAATTTTATTATATAATGTCCCCTTATTAATTCATGGTAAATTGGAGATTTGTTTGAATAATATTAATATTTTACCCTCGGAAATCTGTATATATATGCACTATGTTCCGACTATCCAATTTAATTTCAAAGTGTTTTGATTTGATTTTATTGCTTTTTTTAAATTTAATAATTTGGAAAATCTACTTGTAGAATGTTCTGTAAAGGGTAGTTAATCCAGAAAAAAAACAGGCTTTAATTCTTTCAGAATGTCTATAAGATTGAGTTACAAGGCATTGAACACTGGGATACACAATTACTACACCTAAATTGCATTACACGCAGACACAACCATTTCAATTCATAGATGCTAAAGCCACAGTATGCATTATTTGTCTTATTCACACCTCTACTGTGAAAAGGAGAAAGGAGCTAATCTCTCCACACGTAGTGGTAAATGTTCAACATGCAACACAGTCACATTGGTAGAGAAATTCTGATCAGAGAGCAGTTTATCGACACCGTTTTAATAGATTGTTTTCATGATATAGAGCACTTTTAAAGATTCAGCCTCCCAGATCAAGTCAAGCTGATAAACATTGAACACGTCCACCGAACTGCAGTTCCATTTCAATTGCACGATGACAATATACTGCCCAGTGAAAGTGCATTATTGATATTATCATGTTGCTCAGGGTAACGATGGGATTTTGTAAAGGGAAAAGATGCGAGTGAGGTCACGGTGGTGGCTGCGATTTGTAGAGCTGGCTCGGACTTAAAAATATGACCTCAGAAAGGTGCAGTCATGTCTTAAGAGGCAGCCAGTGGGAAAAACCATTATCGTGTGTTGTCCTTTTTGACCACATCTATAGCTTCTTTGTTTAACATCATTTGCCACCGAACAGACCAAAACACTCTTCTGGCTGAACGATAGAAAAGAGGGGCAAATCTTCAACGGGGTTGATACATTTCGATGTAAGCATCACATTTTGTTCTACCGTAGAACAAAGTGGTACTCTAAATCTACTTGTGAAAGTAGATGCCTAACTCAGTTCTACTAGTGCCTTACGCTATAACTTGGGAGAAAGTTTGTAAAATCAGGATCTGTGTTCTTTGTTAACTGACTCACATCCTTTTGACGCCTCACTAGTTTTGTACTGTTTAATCTTATTTCTGAAGATCTTTTTATGGTGTATCCTGTTTTAAAGGGGGGGAGGGCAGCGATGTCATAGAAAGCATTTGTGCACTCTTTCAGAAATAGTTGGCTAATCCCAAAACCTTATATATTGATCTTCGTGTTAATAGTTGAGTACAGTAAGTGTTCTATCAAGATTGTCCATGTTTCCCTGTTTCTTGATAAAGATGGTGTATAGAAACTATTTCCCCTTAAATATTTATGGACCAAAACGGTTGTTATATATCTTATTAAATTTGTGTGAATAAAATACTTTGCTTTAAATGGGTTTTATTTTTCATTACACTTGCCATATTTTTTGTGTTGTTTTATTTCCCGTAAACACTTTTTTTTTTTTATCATATCAACAAATGAGAGAGCATTCAGTTATAAATGACCAGTTAAACGTCCTTCCCCATTTTTTCTTCCATTTTATATTTGTCTTTCCTATTTTATGATGTTTTTAGTTTTTTTTTAGTTTTTTTTACGTAATGCCCCATGGATTTGCATCTAAACCCTGCAGTCAAAATTGCTTTTTAATGCATGAATATGGCTTTAAAATCAAATTAAAGGAATGCTGCAAAGCAAACATTTATCTATATATTGATATAGCTATCTATATTGTTCTGCATAATATATTGGTAGACCTAAAGTGAAATAAGATTAAAGTACAGACCCCATCAAGCCAGCTTGCTCTGTAGTTAATATATTCTTACTCTATGATTTCTTTCAGGGAGAACAAATCTTGGGGCATTACAGCCATACATCCCGGCGTTTGAAAATTCCCTAAAGTATTAACAGAAGGGGAAAACTTTGATGGGAATTCCTCACCATTGAAGACAAAGACAATATTAGGATAAGACGATAGAGTACTGAGACCAAATAAACAACACAACATAAAACCTGTTTCCGTTGCAAATGTACAACAGATGATTCCTTTTTTTTTTTTTTTTATAGGAAAAAAAAAAAGTTTGAATGTTTGAATCTATCCACGAACGAGAGACAGCGGGTGACTTTAATTTCTGACAATAATTGTGATAATAAATTTAAAAAGCCTGTGCTCTCTGTATTGGAACGGCACATCCAAATAAAGTTTCGTTGTAACATAGTTGTATAAACCAGAGTACTCCTAGTAGGACAGAAGATGTGATGAAAGACATTCAGGCCCCCGAACACACACACACACACACACACACGCACGCTCAAACACACACTCAAAACCTATGCCACACAACAACTCCAATACTTTTCTACCCCCCCCCCCCCCCCGAGTCTGTAACACAAAAATACAGTACACACACACATGCACATACACACATATACTGCTTACTGTTTCGTATTTATATATATAACCAAACACGCACGCACACACACATACACTGTTGCCCTCACCTCACCCTAGCCTGGAGTCAGCTTGTTGTGTAAAAAGTTTTCTTCTGTGTCACAAGTGTCATTTGGCAAACTCATGGCCTCCTTGAAACTCGGCAGGCGAAAGCCCCATCAGATACGATGGTACAGTACGAAGAGGGCTGTGGAGCTGGAGTGCAGCCATCTGGCTGTGCAGAGGGAAGGAAGTATTGGGAAGGGGGAGGAGGAGAAGGGGTGGGGGGGGGGGGTGAGAAGACAGACAAAGACGAGATTCTCATTTCTGCATGCGCCTCATCACCTTGTTAACATTTTCCTTGAGATGTATATTATTTCTTTTGAAGCGTTGTATGGTTCATTGTCAGTTGCAAAAATAAAATGTATGAAAATGACGTCCTTGATGCCCACACACATTTAGGTATAGGGAACAACAAATGTCATTGTCGCTAAAGGACACGGATTGTTCCACGCTTTTTTGCTCCTAACATTCAGCTCGATATAGGTTGCAAACAATAAGGTTACAAGGGTCGTATGGGCGGGTATGGTAAAGGAAGTGGTGTGCACGTCATAACATTCACAAATTTAAACTATTTAAATCGAAACTTTGTGTAAGATGCAGTGCATTCCAGTTTTATTCCCAAAATGGTACACGTACACATATGTTAAACTGAACTTTAACAATAATTGGATTTGCCTTGAGAAGACATGCACTATTGTTGAATACACACACTGCAAGAAAATACCTCAACCAGCTTCAGATAATTATTGTTTTTGAGAAAGGATGGAAGATTGGAAAAAAATTTAAAGATTCTGGTTAAACAAAAAGACAGACAGAGGGATCATTTTCATCCTGAACATCAGTGCACGTGGAATTATGTTGAGCTACATAAAGCAAACATTGGAGTTTAACAACAGATAAACTATTGCTACTGTATGTCTAACTAACTAACTATTTCAGACTCCTGTCCAGCTAACATTTTGGTCCAAAAAGAAAAAGTACAGAAATCACAATTGCCACTGATTATAATCTGTGATTATTTATATTTCATATCAAAACGTATGGGAAACATACAGCAACTAATTTCAAAGGAAAAGTTTAGATATGCAGTACTTTTTGCAATTCGTTTGGCGGTGTACGACATCATTGCAGTGTAAATATTGTGTGTACGTACGTACGCCGTATGAAACAGAGAGAGAGAGAGTGGAGACACACGAAGACTGGTAAACAAGCTGGCGTTGAATTCCAACAATGTGGGAAACAGCAAACACTTGAGTCAGTCCAAGACGAGAGACCTCAGTTACTGGGGTGCCTTGCAACTGGTGGCAGCAGAGGAGGGTGTGTGTGTGTGCGTGCACGTGTGTACACGTGTGCGTTTATGTATATGAGTGTGTGTGAGTGTTTGCGTGTGCGTGTATGGGTCTCTGTGTGTGCGTGTATGTGCGCCTCTGTGTGTGTGTGCGTGTGTGTATGTGCGTCTCTGTGTGTGTGCGCCTCTGTGTGTGTGTGTGCGTATCTCTGTGTGCGTGTCTCTGTGTGTATGTGCATGTCTCTGTGTGTGTGTGTGTGTGTGTGCATCTCTGTGTGTGCGTGCGCCTCTGTGTGTGCGTCTCTGTGTGTGCGTGTCTGTGTGTGTGTGTGTGCATCTCTGTGTGTGCGTGCGCCTCTGTGTGTGTGTGCGTGTGTGTGTGCTGACAAGCGCAGGCCAACAGGAAGCAGAGCTGCAGCACAAACAAACAGCCAGCAGCTCTTCTATACTTTCTTGGCTCGGCCGGATGGAAATTCTGGACAACATCACTGGTTGGTGCTGACAAGAATGTGAAGGGATCGCGGTCGGTCACTGGAATGCATCTTATCCTAACATTTTTATACACTAGTGTGTGTGTGTGTGTGTGTGTGTGTGTGTGTGTGCGTGCATATGCAAGATTTCAGTTTTATGGGAAGGCATGTCTAACCATCTTGTCAGCGACAGGATTTCAACAGCCCTCTTGAGAACAAGCACCTCCAGTTTCTATTTCACAACACACACTGAGAGTAAAGCAATAGCAAGTGAGAGGAGAATGTCATTCACAAACTGAATATGGCTTCTGATAGGACCTGAGGCATTTAACCACTGAAGTAATTATTGTTGCATCATAAGTCAACAAATAATTCATCATTTTGACTTTACTTTGGGAAATCTAACAGATTTATTCAAACATTAGGCCACAATAATTTGGCAAGAATCTATTATTTTAAGTGTATATGGTTTAAAACATATTGATGATATACTGTAGATACATTTTTATGTGGAGATGCGACATTAACTATTTTCAGTCTAAAAAGTGGACCTTTACTGTAACATTCTGGTTTAGTACAAGTGACACAATAAAAAAAAGAAAAGCTTGTCACAAATGGTTTTTTTTCCCCCACTCACGTGATCCGTGGAGTTCCTCAAGGTACAATTTTCGGTCTTTTTATTGCTTAATTTATGCACAGATAATATATCTTGAAGTCTCAAATGGCCTTGGCATCTTCAAGTGTACCACTTCAGTGACACATTTTGACAACTTAGTAATATTATATATTTGGGCCTGTCAAACATATTTCATCTCATTTAAAATTAACCTGGCTGTCTGTCATTGCATGTAAAGCCTTCTGCCTGAGATTTAGTAAGATAATGTATATGCTCTTCTAAGTCTTCTAAGGTCTTGTTTCCTAATATATTCATAATAATTTCATGAGCCGTCTCAGAGATTTAAACTTTTTTATCAAATGTAACATTCTTTACTGGTATTAATCAAAACTTGCACTCATTTTTTAGGCTTCAACAAATTGTACGAGACAGACGTTTAAGCTTACACACAAAATGCAATGTTTCTGCCATGGACCTGCACCACTGGGATTAATACAGGGCCTTGGCTTGTCTGAGATCTTTTCCACGGAAGGTTCCGGGCCAGCAATACAACAGGGGTGACTCTCATGTTACTAAAACAGCTACAAACACACACACACACACACACACACACAGTGACCGTGACAGTCACACAGTCATAGACAGACTCAAGGGTCAAATCAAAGCATGCAATGATCACTGAGGTAGAACCCACACCTTCAGTTTGCATGTTGTCCTGATAGTGCCACTGATACTGTCACTGTTTATGTGTATGTCAGTGAGTGCATGTATGTGTGTGTGTGTGTGTGTGTGTGTGTGTGTAAAGGGGAACTGAGGCAGAACTGGCAGATGATCACGCACTCGCACACACACGCACACACATGCGCGCACACACACAGGCACACACAGGCACATGTCAGAACAATGACGATCTGGGTGACATGGTTCTTTCTATCATGCTACTGTTTGCCTGTGTGTGCGTGTGTATGTGTGTGAAAGGGGGGGGGCGGCTACCCTGCCTGATGATGTGGAACAGGTGGAGAGATCCACCAGAGAGAACAGAATCATGCACACACACACACACACACACACACACACACACACACCAGAATCCACTGAGCTATATGCAGAAACATGAGTTGTCCTTCACATTACCCATGGCTAGAACTATCTCTCCTGTGTCTCGTTTAGGACAGGCTCTCCTCTCCCACATGCATCCACGTACATTTGCTGTTGTTGACCCGCACGCACGTCTACAGCCTTGGACGTGCTTGGATCAGGATGATCATTTAAAGCAATTGTACTTTGAAGAAACGAGAAGGCACTAATTAACGAATATAACAAGAGCTTCCGAGTTCAACTGCGTTTAGACGGAGCTAGCGTTTAGAACGTGCGTAGCCTATTTCCCAACTGCAATCCATCAGTTTTTCCAGATTTTTCACTGCTCAGTGAGCTACATACAGTAAACAGGGGTGATACAGCGGCGCATGCTTCGGTGTGTGACAGGTCATCTTTGTAGTGGTGGCGTGTAACCTCTCTGTTCTCGCTAAACCTTCAGGATGCGCGCAGCTCCATTCCAATTCCATCTGCCGGGCTCTGTGAAGTCTGCACCCGATCACAGGTGCTTTTGACGGCAGCTTCTGTCTCTCCCAACACGTTGCAGTCACACCTAACCCCAGAGCAAGAGAGACAGACAGACAGACAGAGAAAGAAAGAGAGAGAGAGAGAGTGATTGAGAGAGAGAGAGAGAGAGAGAGAGAGAGAGAGAGAGAGAGAGAGAGAGACGATAAGACCTGAAAAAAAACTAACATCAATATTTTTTAAAGTGCGTTTTCACCCCCTGGGTATGCTATTTGTGCATATTTAGATATGAAAAAGCCCCGGTTGAAATAGGTTTGAAATGTGCATGTTTCTGGAAAATAAACTACACTACAGTACACTGTATGAAATATAACAATATCGCGGTTATGACAAGTCTCACAAGTCTGTGATAAAACTGATATATGACTCTTTTGCCATATAGTGTTTTTTAAAGGTGGACTCCGTGATTGTATTATAGCTTACTGATTTTGTCCAAGCGGGAACCTCCTGTGCTGAGAAATGAATACAAGTGCCAAAAATATATTAGCCATGCTTTTTTCCCATTATAATAAATTAGGGAGCGGATAACACTGGTGTTTGTCAATTACGAGATTTCAAGGTAGGTAAAGTAAGCGTTTTGCTACATGCAAGCTATCGCTGCTAGCACAGGAAATCTCGAATCACTCAGGGCAAATGTAAAGCCATAAAAAGCCCGTGTGATGTTTCCATCACAGTTTACTTTAGTCACAGCATTAAATATCGGTTTTAGTTTTACAATTTTGCCACTCTTATTCATTGATAACAAAAAGAGTTTGGTCAGGGCTGAAGTACACAATGCGCACCGGTATTTTACTTTTAACGTTAGCAGTTATCCAACATCAGAAAACTTAGACAAACAAATACCTCAGCACATATGGAGTGTATGTCAAAAGCTCAATTTATTTCAAACCGGAGAATGGCATAGCCCACAACTTAACAATTACAAAAATGCAATTTTCAGTGATCCTATTCACTTTATAAATTTAGACTCGGAAGTGCTGCTGACTGCGAGAAGTGACGTACCGACTGACGAGGTGTATTGCCGTATTCACGTGCTATAGTGCTAAATCGTATTTACGACTTCAGAGCACCAAGGCATTGAATAGTGGACTATAGTGGACTTGCCAAAGCTGGTAGCCTTATGTTGGTCTTCAAAGTAGGCAAATAAACAAATGTAACAAATTTTGTTTGATTAAATAAAATGCACTGCATAGCTGGAACATGTTTCCATTAAATCTGCCTGAGTTTATCCTAATGTCATTGTATTATCTTCAATTTCTCATCTACCTTCCACCTGTAGACTAGCTATGGGCCAGAATAAAGTTAGGCGGATATAGGAGGTACACTTTGATGCTTCCACTCACAAAATAAGCATCAAATAATATATATGTTGAATAATTATTTAATAATGTGCAAGAGAAACCCCAGACACCTTTGAGTTTGTAGATTACAGGGAGCCATGTGGCAGTGGAACACACATTTGTGAGCATTACAAAGCTCTCTTTCTATCATTTTAAAATATTTGCTAAGGAGTCTATGCCATAGGATATCACATCAATCACCTTGTTACTCATTTTTATATGCTGGGCCCTGCATAAGCTTTTGATACTCACAAAATTTGTTGTGAGAGCTTTCTTATCACATTATGCCGAGAATAACAGCAACATGATCGTCAGTAAACCCCTTTATGGTAGGTGGAACCATGCTTTGTCAAATATAATAGGCATTTTTATAGGCTATCAATACAAAATCAATAGAATCTTCATCTTACTTATTAATATTTACACACATTTAAGATAGACAATTTTATATGTTGGGCTATATTAAAAAATCAGAAAGACATACATACATATTATATACATATTATATATATA
>JAODTR010000019.1:2223284-2233784 GCA_025399935.1 Amblyopsis rosae
TATATATATATATAAATATATAACAAATAATAATACTATATAGCAAATAATATATAATATAATAATAATATATAACAAAAAAAAACATATATCCATTTTAGTATAGAATATTGCCTAGGGTTGCTTTAACCACTCCATTATGGAAAAGCTTCTCAGTAAGCTCAGAAGGGACACCTTTTCTTTTCTAGATACCTGCGAGCGACTCCTTTAGTTTGAAGGGGAAGAGCGTAATAGAAGAATAAAATCAACCGGAAGTCAAAAGAATTTCCTCATATTTAAATAAACAATATCAGCAAAAACAACAGAAAAAGTTTGCCGTTGCTCAATGCCAAAATATCGCGGAGAGCCACTTTTAGGACAATAAAATTTCAAGACAATTATTAAACAGTTCCCAGCAGGCTTATAGACATGCGTGTTGAACGAGCAGATCTCTCGGTGCATCTACCCTCGCAGAACGATGCATTACTTTTCATCCATCCATCTAATTATTCACTCAGAAACCAGAAATTTTAAGATACAAAAGACCGTCCCTATCTGTCACTGAGCAGCATTGATCTTATTGAAAGAATATGTGGGTGTAGAGAGAGGAAACCCAATATAACTCGTGCCATTAAATTCCACACAGCATAATTCACGTACAGAATTGACAGATTTTCGCAAGACATTTCTTTTAATCTTCAACTGTTCTTGAAGAAAAGGAAGAAGACAAAAAATAAAAAAAAACCTACACTGCAGGCATTTCTGCCTTTTCTATATTTGCAGTGAGGTTAACAAAAAAGGCTATTGAAGTAGTGAGGAGAAAAACATACTCCCCCACCTAACTTGTTGATTATTAAGAATGGGTACAGGAAGACAGATGTGTTTCCTGTATATCGGCTGGTGTTTGAATTGCCAGTCTGAAATCAGCGGTGAAGCTTTTATCAAAGTACAGTAAACGGATCAATTCTATATTTTCTCTCCTTGTCCAGGCACATCTTATTTTTAACAATGAAAAAACATGTTTATTGATTAACATTACTGGTATTATCATATGTAGGCCTATGCTATATAATAATAATAATAATATTATTAATAACATATAATAACAGCCTAACTATATGGTCGAAAGTCAGACCACCTTTTGAATACCTTTCTTCCATGCTTTAGAAAAAGGTGTATTTATCCATGTTCTTTCTCCATTACATTTAAATTACAAACAGGTTTTGTTTGTTTTAATTATAATTTTGGGTATCTTTGTGTGTGTTTGTCTCTCACTGTCTCCTGCATAATGAAGTATATATTTAGCAAAAAGCACACACAAAGGCACATTTTACATTTCTGTAATACACAAGGCCGACCAATAATTAGCCTTAGAAATGCTTTTTAGTCCACACGGGAACAGGACATATACACTCAATTTGTCTTGAAACACATGTAGCATACGTGCACACACACACGCACACACACACACACACGATCCCCTTGATGCATAACATCTTATTTGATGAAGTTGGAAAAGAAAATACAATGAAATAATAGAAAACGAGTGAGACTTGTATTCTTCTATTGAATCCCGCGGTATTTGACAGTTCCCCTCCAATCTTTGACATGTGCCCCTCCTCCTCACCCCGGGAATGCTGGGTTGTTTACATTGCTGGCACAGGTCAGGTGCGGGACTACGAAACTCTGAACACGTCCACAACGGAGAGCTCACCCCACAAAAGTATCTGTGCTCAGGACACCGTGCCACGCAAGAGAGGCCCGCGGAGTACGTTTTGACGCGACCTTGGAAAGGAAAGTGAGAGTCAACAGAAAGACAACCGCCATCACTCCCACCAGCAGAAGAAATTCAACGTGAAGGAGCAGCTAGCGAGAGTCCAACTTCCTGGTAAGCCTGAGCCAGTCTAATTGTTAACTTACACTCACGTTTAAGAAGGAAAATGACGACTAGTCAGCTCCGTATGAGTCTCTAGTTAATAAATGCCATTTTTAGACCGCGAAGCCCAGGTATTGAAGTACTGTTTGGCCACGGGTAAAGTTTCTATAGAGTTCGCAAGTTAGCTTAGCCAATGCTTGACCAGCTAGCATGCCGGCTAACGTTTGCTAACTTACCAAAACAGACTTGCTGCCTGATCAACCCAAGTTAGCAACTGCCAGCTTAACAGCGTATGTCTGTACTGTAAGACAAACACGTTTTTAGAGGATGATGTGTTCTTTTCTAACACATTTCATACTTTACTGTAGCAAATGCAAATGCAAAACATTAGGCTATGTAGGCCTAAACTTTGGTCTGCTGATTTCTAACTTGTTCTATATTAGCAGCATTGTGACTGAATGTAGTAGGCGTACCATGTTACATTTTCAGATGCAATATTACTTCTCGTGTTAGTGTTAGCGTTATAGGGATTTCACATACTAGACGCTTATTTGGATTTCAAGTTTATATGTCTGTTTAGCAGAGATGTGATTGCACTTCTCACTGTGCTTTGCATTGATTATCAAAATATTTGTACCCAACCCAAAGTCATCTACACGTAATTTGTAAAAGGAATTAGAATTTAAAATTCCCAGTGCAACAAGTGTAATTTGTACAGTATGCCTGTGTTTTTATAATTTGTATATCATAATTATTGTAATATTCAGTGTTTTTACTAAATTGAATATTCCTTCAATGCCTATATAATTAGAAACTAGGCCTATTAATGATTTACGGCTTGCATTCAAATACTGCAGAAGTTTGCATAGTTTATATAGTGACCTTGTAGGCAGTTAGTTTCAGTTCTAAATTTAGTATGGAAATGTTAACTTTTTGAATGAACCCCCCCCCACACACACACCACAATTTGTGTTTCAGTTTAGTCCAGCCTTACAATTACAGTGTATCTTAACATGGACCATACCACAATCGGCCAAACTGGGCTTCCCTTGACATATTGAAATGTCCCTATTTACAGTTTAAACTTCAAAGGCAACACTTTCAATGAAGGGCTAGCTAGCTAGGGTAATTAGCATTAACAACATTTTGTTGTTTAAATAAAAGACAGGCAATGCAAGCCTATTTTGCTCTTGCTAATCATTATCCAAAACATAAAACAAGCTCATTATCATTGAAGTATCCTAACCATGTATGCAATTCAGAGCCTGTCCAAGGACAAGTTTAATGATGTTCAAAAGGTAAAATGGTGCAGTTATATATGGTGTTCTTTCACATTAGCTGCCAAATATTTTATCCGTTATTCTCTCACATTTTGGCCAAGCTGCAAAGAGATGATTCAGACAAAAGTGAGTAGGAACTGACATACCTTGTTGACCTAATTATTACTCACGTCTGTGTTGCCACGTTCAATCTTTTTCAAAGGCATCAGCCCTCCCTTCTCTAGCATCAGCAGATGAACAGGAACATTGCTGGCTCTGTGAAGTTGACTATCAAGGAATGTGTCACAAACCTAATGATCTGCAGCAGGTTGCCAAATAGTCTCAGCCTCTTTCGTCCATTATCACTACGTCACATAAGCGACTCTGTGCTGAACGTCTGAGGCATGTAGAGAGCCGAAGTCACTTATGGGACCTTAGTTTGGAAAAAATATGGATGGTAGTCAACGGCGAGAATACAATTATTTTTAGATCCCGTTTGCTTTGTGACACGAAGCACACATACGATGTTTGACTTTTTAAAAGAAAATTCCACAAAGTCTAAATTTGTCGTGCATTTGTTGAAGTAGAAGACTGAAAATATGTAATTAGTAAGACATCATATGTGTACTTTGTGTCACAATTCCAACGGGATCTAAAAATGTTTATTTTTGCTGTTGACTACCATACATCCAAACTAAGGTCCCATAACGTGAAAGTGACCTCGGCGCTCTATACCCTCGTAAGCTCGACACTTTCTCTCTAGTGTCAGCCTCTTCCGTCCATTAGCACTACGTCACATGAGCAACTCTGTGCTGAACGTCTGATGCATATACCCTCGTAAGCTCGAAACCTTCCCTCTGACATTCGGGAAGTAATACTGTCGATATCCATTGGCTGTTAGCATTGTCACTCACAAGTATGTCTCCGTATTTTCCGTTGCAACGATAGCTCAGTGCTTTATTTACTTACTTAAAATGTTCTATTTATTTGAATCAGTAATCGTAGCCTACTAATTTTACAGATTTACAATACCTGTAAAACAGCCAGACAGTTTTGTAGTTTTCCTCATTGCAAGTTTAACGTCCGATTGGTCATTGAGTTACATAGTTGGTCGTCGTGCATGTCAATCTCAATACTTTGCATGTCAAGTAGGCGGGTACTGACGCAGTAAGCCAGCGCTGTGTTCGAGACTATCCAATGAGAAAAGGCTGGCTCCGAGAGACTAGTTGCCAAATGTTTCCAACAAACGGGGATGAGTAACATCAATTTCTGTAGTGGTGAGAGAGCACTGCCAGTTAATTTCTGCTGATGAGAGGTGTAGTGTTTTTGACTGTTCTTGGCCAATTGTTCTTGCATGGTCTGGATAGAAACAGGAAGCTAGTTTAGGAAATGGTTACGGCTCAACACTTACATTTATTTTACTATGTAAACACCAAAGATGGATCCAAAACAAGGATTATTTAAATGATTACAGGATGCATAAAAGGCATCATCACTGAAATGTTTCACATAAAAATGGGAATTGCCACACACACACACACACACACACACACACACACACAAAGACATTTGGAAGAATATGTAGAAATATGGGCCTAAACCCTACATGTCTCCTCTACCAGTGCAGTTGTTCCACTGACAGCTAGACTTTTTTACTACTAAAATATTCAGTGTTTAGACTTGAAATGTCAGTCACACAGGTGTGGGAAGTTCTGCTTCACCTCTATTGTGCAAACTGTGATTTAGCACTGTGGAATTTACCAAACCCCTCTCTCCCATATGAGAGCCTCCTGTTGTAGCCCTGGAGCTGGCCGCTGCTACTGGATTAAAGATCAGATGAGACATTTTGTCATCTGACCACTTTTATCAGTCGTGCTGCCCTGGGGATGTTCGCAAAGAACAAAAATATGTTTTTTTCTCTCCCCTCAGCTCATAGCGTATTTAAAGAAAGATACTTCCCAAGGCCATTTATGGGCTACATTAAACTCTGTCTTGTGCATGATGTCAAGGTTCTTGGGTCAAGCCTTTTATAGAACTGAACTGATGCTTTAAAAATGTAGCTAATTACAGCTCTGCTGCCCATTGGCTAAAGTCTTGTTGATGTGTTGCAACAATGTGACGATTGTACAGCAAAACATGTTGCATTCATTCATTACATATACGGAAAATATAGAATTAAGTCTTCCATTATATAAGTGTCCGCTTGGACTGACTTCATAGTGAGGTATTTTCTGTTGGATAGCGAGCAGCTTTAAGTAGCTTCTTATACTCCCAGCCAAACAGCCAGGCTGTCAATAATCCTTTCATATCCGCCTCCCTTGAATCTTGTGAGAGGTCACTGATGCTTCAAAGATTCACACACCCTTGGAGGGTGCCTTGCGGCCCGTCGCGTCACGTGAGAGTTCTCTATTTCACTGAGGCATTTATCCCTTTTCTCATCGGGCTGCGCTATGCTCCGAGGGGGATCCAAACTATAAAAGACATGCAAACGCAGAAATTACTGACCTATGACACCTCCCTTTTCAGTTTATGGAGTGCTTTCAGCGCCCCTGGGTCAACATAAGCCGCGACCACACATCAGCTGTTTAGTTCACCATGAAACGCTGTTGGAAATGGGAACCCGAGCCCCCTCCTAGTTTTCACCATTGGTTTTGTTTCATTTGCAATCTGGAGAAATCCATTTTACTCTGTTGCATTAATGCCTAGATGTCATGCATGAGTGGAACGAGGGGCCTGGAAGCGCACGCTGCTCGCTGACTGCGCTATGGGCTCTTGTTCCAGCGTCATCACCACAAATTAGTCTTAAAGGTATAGTTGGCGTTTTGCAAGATACTGTCATTTTTGCAAGGTAATACACTTTTTGTCTATATCTCCTCGCATTTCGCTAGCTTACATTGGTTTTGTTTCATTTGCAATCTGGAGAAATCCATTTTACTCTGTTGCATTAAATCACATACGCATTTAGACACATTTAGTAGTGATGGTGGTTAGGATCAGAATGTTTAAAAAAATCTTTTTTTTTTTATTCTAAGACATCTAGGCATATCGCTGATATTGTGGTCGACATTGGACTAGAGTTTAACGCGCATAAGCTTCTGATGAACAATCAGTTATTAAGCATTTGTTATTTCTGTCATACCATACGTTTTAGAGGATTAATACTACTGCATGTCTATTCTGAAAATGGTTCTTCGCACAGAAGGTAAAGGAAGTGCTGCTAAATCCAATTATTCTGACAAAAACACAATGATATCTGCTGTTTAGACAATGCTGGCGAGACTACAGTTGCCATGAACAGCTGTGTGATATAAACGCTGTAATCTCATTCTTGTTTTATTGCCTCGAGTGAACACAATATTCTACTGCCTTACAGTGTCAATATAGAGCTTTTTAACAGACAACTAATCTGCGCTTTTGAAATCTCCACCTATGTTGCCGTTCTTACCCTTTGGGCTATTTGTGGCTTAAGTGTACACGGCCCGTGTTACAGTTTGCTCATAAATCTTTGCCTGTAGGTTACTGTATGTCACGGGTAGGCCCGTCGCACATTAATTACCATGTCGACTTATCGTGCAATATATGGACATAACCTACATTTTTCAGAGGTCAGTATTATTGCCTGTTGTATTTACATGTGTTTGTGTTGTTGCCATGTTGTGCTACCTCTATGCTCTCGTCTGCCTCACAGGAAGACGCGCATGCACACGCACATACACACACATATACCATGCGCACACACACACACACACACAGCGCATGCACACACACACACACCCACACACACTCACAGAACAGACAGCAACAGGTGGAAGAAGTATTCCTCGAGGTGTTAATAGGTGTTCTTCCTGACTACGTCATAATTCCTGCCAACTACGTTTACAAGAATAAATGCAAAAATTTGTTTTAACTTCAAAGTGTATTTTTAAAACTTAACAATAATATCGTTTACCGCAATGAATTCTGGGACAGTATATCGCCCAACATAAATGGTTATCCTGACGGGCCTAGTCACGGGGCAAGCTTCCGTGACACCCACAGGCATGCCATCTAGGCAGCACCACTAAAACTATGTTGTCAAATTATGAGCTGTGCCGGAAAACAGTAACTGCCTCTTTTATTGGCGGATCACATAGTCCCATCTCCCTCCCTCTCTCCTATTGCTTTTGAGTGTTCCAACACAAAGCTACAAATCCCTCAGGATGCAAATTCACTTTCATGGAATAATTACAAGACGCTATATGCCACTGTAAACTGCACGTCAGTGACAGAATGCATTTGTCATGAGACGAGACGAAAGCTGTGCTCGTGAGTGGAACGAGGGGCCTGGAAGCGCACGCTGCTCGCTGACTGCGCTATGGGCTCGTGTTCCAGCGTCATCACCACAAATTAGTCTTAAAGGTATAGTTGGCGTTTTGCAAGATACTGTCATTTTTGCAAGGTAATTTTTTTGTCTATATCTCCTCGCATTTCGCTATCTTACTGTTCTCTGTGCATGTTGAAAAAGTAATCCCGTACTTCTACACAGCCCTGGCTTTGTAATTGGGAACACAAAGTGGTGAATGCCAGAACGGAACAACAATGTCGTTTGGCTTTGCAATGCGTTTAAATGTGTGGGGGCAGAGCTCCCGAGGAAGTTGTTTTTGATTTGACCTCAAAGTTAGAAAGCGTTCTCGAATGTCTGTCTAACCCTGCCTTTAATGCATCCTATTTTGGAAGGGGGTGTCTGTAATCCCCCCTCCCATGTGATGAACCAGGTATAATTCTGTTCCCTCAACTTTTTCACCTACTCTCTAACTCTTCTGTTGTGCCAAGGCCCTCTGCTATATCCCCCCCATCCCCACACCCCCAGCATTCTCCCTGCCTGACTCTGAGCTCTCTGTTTGGCCCGTGGCGCTGAGGCTGTGGTCAAGGCCTGGGGCGCAGAGAAGGGAAGGGGGAGTGCTCTTGAGAAGCCATTGTATTCAGCTCCTGCTGCCAAACCTACTGCCCTTTTTTGAAATCACAATCTCATTTATTTTCCTTTCCCTGCTGCTGAATCTCCACTGTCCAGTTTCGCTGCCTTTGCCCCCCACTTTCATTAGCCTGTTCCCCTTCCCCCCCTCAGGGATCCCCCAGCCTTCATGTAACCATGATCCCTTAAAATGGGAGATACCCCGCTAAAATGTTGCCTGCACTTTAAGGTTGACTTGGATTTTACATTATTCCGACCTTCTGGCACAGTAAAACCTTCCCTGTCGAATCAGCCAAACCTGCTTTAAGGATAGGCTAACGGGTAATTAGCTAAATGCTTAAAGCTGGGAGGTGTTAATGTATTGTGGTGCATATTCATTTATCTCCCTATAGAGGAGAAAAACTATGCCATTTCAGAACAGATTTCTTTGCTGTCCAGGGAGTTTCCTCCTAATTGCTGGCTGATTGTGGATAGTGAAGATTTTACTTGTCTACTTAAAGGGCAGAAAATGCATATATGTAATGTAAGCTCTGAGTATTTGCATAATTTTCAGACGGTGCACTGTTGTAAATTTGCTACAGCAGCTTGGGAAATTGGCAAAGTGTAATGATAAATGAATTGACGCTCAGGTTAAATGTCTCCCTCACATGATTGGTTAATTAAGTGTGTTGACCGTAACACTGTAGGCCCAGTGAGAGTTTGCGGAGACTAACATTTGTTTTTTCCTCTGCAGGCCTTGAAAGCAGACCTATACCGGTAGTACTTAACAGTGCTAGCTGCTGCCTTCAATTACAGTGCCACAAAAGATGGCTCCTCTGTGTCTTATGAAAGATTTAAAATATGGAGGCTCTTTTTAGTTCCTCTGCCTTGATGCCTGTGATGAAGGAAGGAGTGAGGCAGTATATAAAGGGTGAAGATGAGAGGAGGTCTAGAATGGTCTCCTATAGAGGAGGGGGTTAAGGTAGGTTTATAGCGCATAGATAGATAATGGATGATGGTATAAAGGGGTAACAGAACATTTTGGAGTTTCGCGGAAGTCCTTTTATAATTGATAGACCTTCATTTTGGTCAGCGTGTTATAGTTTCCCAGTGCAAAATCAGTTTCCGGAGCCAGCTAGCTTCTTTCTTGGTTACGAATGAGGGCCTCATTATCTAATCGAACTACCGTATTTGTACAAACTATAAACACACAGGTCGTATTTAGCAGGCTAACGAGCAGCTAGCTGTCATCCAGCATATTTATCTCTTGCTAGTCTTCAGGAGTGGAGTTGAGGACATTTGTGATTTGGCTGTGGTCCGCCTACGTTTTATTTGTAGCTCTGCTGGGGCTTCACATGTAGTCCAAGTTCAGATGTTGATAGTGTTGGGTGATGCGAGGGCAAAGAGTTGACACTGTGTTCTCGGTGTTGGAAAGCTCCTGACATCTCTCCTGAGCTGAACAGGTAAATCCCTGAAGGCTCATGGAGGGGAGGGGAGAGGGAGAGGGGAGGGGAGAACAGAAAAGAGGGCAGGGGAGAAGATCGGAGGAAAGGGGAGAAGTGGAAAGATGTGCTAAGTGTATGAGGAATACAAATTAAAAAAATGTTGTGTGTAGATTTAAGAAATTTAGGCTACTCTTTACTAGGGCCATCCCCGACTCTCGAAAAAAAAGCAACAAATGGTCAGTCGAATCGGATTTGACTGACTATTTGTTCCTTTTTTTTATTTCAGTTGGTCTTGTTATACTATCTGTCAATCACATCCACTGACATCAGTTTCAGTGTTGATTTTGATCACAATCAGGTGCAGCACAGTAGCGCGTACTAGCCTACTGTAGCATCGCGTAGCATATAGCAGTGACGGCGTAAGCCATCTGAGCAGTTGCTTTGTGATATTAGCAGCGCAAAGCAACATCATAATTCAATGATTTGTGCTGCAGTTCTCTTTCGAACGAGAGTTGTACGTAACTGCCTGTGAGAACTATGCAGCCAGAATGACACAGAGCTGTGCCTTCGCTCCGTAAATAGTTAGGTTCACTCACCGAGGCTCACTTCCTCTGTGCAAATGTCAAACGGCAGAAAACCACGGCAGTAGGTCCATATTATAACTGCGTTTTACAATAGCATGGCTGGTGGACAGTTGAACATGTGCGTTCATTCTAGTTTCACATCTAAATTGATAGTTTCAAACCTACATGTGCTCGAGAATTGAATCTACTTTGTTTGTATCATAGCCGTGGCACAAGGGGAAATTTGTCTAAAAGAACTAACTAACCAACCCTTGTAATCATGCTGACTACGGTAGCTAATGTGCAATCTCGCATACAACAGGGGCTGTGGGTAGTAGAATGTGATGTTGGTATCTACTGTATTATTAATTCATATAAATATAATTAAATATTTAGCATCCTAATTTCAGTTATTTTAATTCGCACTGGGGGGGGGGGGGGGGGGGGG
>JAODTR010000019.1:2239362-2259796 GCA_025399935.1 Amblyopsis rosae
GAGAGAGGGGGGGGGAGAGATGGAGGGAGGGTGGTGGAGAGAGGGGGAGAAATGGAGGGAGGGAGGGAGAGAAATGGAGAGAGAGAGAGAGAGGGAGGGAGGGTGGGGGAGAGAGGGAAGGAGAGAGAGAGGGAGAGAGAGAGAGGCTTTTCAAAAGACAAGTATTTGATTGCTTTTAAAACCTGTTTTAGAGCCAAAAACAGAATACATTCAAATGAATACATATCATCTTGAATATGTTTTAAACCATTTAGACTCACGATTAGGTGAAGATGAATTAGCTATTGTTACGTAAATATGTTCACTGGGAGTGGTACGGTTACAGTAGCACTGACTGGCACAGCTGCATCTACACCACTAGATGGCAGTATACAGGCAAAGAAACACTGTTTCATCACACCCCATACCCTGCACTGGGACTGTAGGAGTCACTGATGTAACACAACTAACTGAGGCACATCATCTTGTGGCTAGATAAGATCGTTGTGTGTGCTTTATGGCGTTTAAATACCATTGAAGAACATACCTCAGTTACCACATGAAGTGTAACTCCAAGATGGCTATGTACAGCTCTGGAAAATAATTAGAAACCACTGCACATAACTTATAATGTAATAATTGAAATATGAATATTACAAATATTACCAATATATATATTTTTAAATATTTGAAAATATACATTAAAATATATTTAATGTATATTTTCAAATATAAAACATATATATATTTGTTATATTTGTAATATAATTCAAATATTATATTAATACAATTGTATACATTTCATAAAAAGTCAATCAAAGAAACCGATGCAGTGGTCTCCTAATAATTTCCAGAGCTGTATATACCGGTGCTGTACTAAAAGTTAAATGTGACACATAGTTTAATGTAGGCTACACTAAACTAGTCTTAAAGCTACAGTCTTGAACTTTTGTTATGTTATTCTACTATACTGTAGTACACTCAATGCCAACACTGGCAGGTAAACCACTTTGTAATCAAGCACCAAGCATGCCTTGCTAAATGCGGTCAACAATGACAGTTAGTTGAGTTCTGCCTGTCCTCTCTTGACAGATGTGGTGTTTGGCGTCGAGCAACACATGACTTGAAGTACATCTTGACATGACGTTTTAGTTTCCATGAAACAACAACTTGTCTCCATAAACATCACACCTAGACAATAGATTATAAAGTCTTATCAGAGCCATAATTAATAAGTCTTTCATGAACGGGGACTTGACGGGGAGATGAAAAGGTTCGTCAGAGACAATAATGTGGCGTTCACATGGAACACGGCAAACCAGATATCATGTTAATGAACGAGAGCAGGAGGACAGCAACATTTGTTGTGGCTGGCAACAAAATGGCCGTCGCAGGCACTTTTCGATAACTAACTAACTCAGCGGCAGCATTTAGAGACGGATGTTCGTAGCTCCCTCACACACGGAGAAAACTTCGACAACGAGATTCACTGGGCGACTTCGTCGCCGAGCGTAGATCCGCCCGCTGTCGCCGAGAAACGCTGGAACGTGCCTCTTGAGCTGAACACGTCGGTGGTGTGAATGCAGGGTAGGTGGCTGTGGTGGTTTACCTTGAAGGCCTCCCTACGCTGATACTCCAGTTTGGCCATCTCCTCGCCGACCCAGTTAGGAATGTCGGGGATAGCCACGTGAATCACGTACTTCAGTAGGATGGCAAAGTGCTGCAGACAGATAGTCAGGCAGGAATAGGAAACAAAGGACTTGAGAAAATGTATTTCACACAGTACAATAATAATAATAATAATAATAATAATAATCTTTATTTGTAAAGCAGTTTTCATACAGAACTGCAGCTCAAAGTGCTTTACAGAGAGGGAATGCGGGCACAGTTGTGCTTCCCATAAACAAATACAGAAATACAGAGAAACACCATTAATAAAAAAAGGAATCAGATTCAAAAATAAATAAAATAAAAGTTAAAACAGGTGCATAAGGCGTTATACTTTCTGTTATTATGTCAGATTACCATTAGCAACTTAAAGTTTATGAATGGTTAAAGGAATACAATAAAGATACATGACATGATACTGAAATTACATATGTTAATAAAAATGGTTAAAGGAATCGGATGAAAGAAAAATATATTTCTAAATATATCTGCACATAGTGCCTGCCAAATAATGATTTCAGCTAGACCTGACGTATGCAAAAACAACATTTGGGCCACAGCACTCTCTGTGCAAGACCTGACTTCATTATGAGGCCAGGACAGAGCTCTAGGCTATTTACCTTTGCCTGAATATAGATGCAGGCGGTAGCTGTAGAGTCCACAGAGTGCACAACTCCTGACAGAAATAGTACACTAATTTCTTAGTTGGAAAAACGTGCGGAGAGAAATGTGTGCAGCGCTGAACACTGTGTAAAACAGGAAGAACCAAGACACTTGTTTGATGTAGGCCTACATTGGGTACATTGAGTCTACCTTACGAGTTGCTCTGCTTTACACACTAGGCTGGGAACTCTCTGTTGAGAACCTTTTTGTCAGCCAGGTGGTGCAAATAATACTAGGCATTAAATGTAAAGTCAACTATCTCAAGCTAAATGTAAGCTAACACACTTTTTTTGTCAAATTCATCAAATATTTCCTTGCATTTCGCTAGCTTACCGTTCTCTGTGTGTGTTGAACTTATAATAAGATACTTCCACACGGCCCTGGCTCCGTAAATAGTAACATAAACAAAGTGGTGAACACCGCTCGTAACAACAAAGCCGTAGCGCCACGCTTTGCTTCACAGAGCATTTTGGCGTGTGAGGCGCCGCAGCGGAGGATCGATTCTGTTTGGATTTTAGCTCGAAGTTAGCAAGAATGACTGACCCTGCATTTAATCGAATCATTAGCAGGCGATTGGACCAGCTTGAGCCTATCAGTGTGAGGAGGAGTAAAAAGGTGTGTGCTCCTCTCATCTCCCGGGTGGAGGAGGGACAGACCACGCACTCAGATTCAAACCAAAACAACGACGTTATACTGTAAATCTGGTTTTACACAAGGGTAATCCCATATTATGATAGTATACTCATCACCAATGTTGGGTAAATTACTCAGGATGAGTAATACATTACCATTTACTTCAAAAATAATATTACTTTACGTATTACTGGGTATTAAAATAAATTAGTTACGTTACTAGTTACATTTCTTTCACAATCACTACCGTCTCGCTCCTTCCGAAAAATGTCAAGCTGTGTAGCCAGCTCATTTTATTTTATAATTAAATCCTCTTAATTGGAACAACATTTAACCTTAGGAGTCAACAATCAGCCAAAGTGAAAACATTGCAGCCTCTCAAACCAGATGATTGACAGGTTGGTTCAATTAGCCTACCCTAAGTTTGCTAGGACCACAAATCTCATTCTTGTAACGCAGTAATGCAGCATTACTGTTTTGGAAATAGTAATTTGTTACACTACTAGTTACTAAAAAAGGTAATACAATTACAGTAACTAGTTACTAATTAGTAAACAGTTAATGCCCAACACTGCTCGTCATGGTGTGATACCTCGAGGATGACGATGGAGATGATGGCCATCTCAGGGCTCAGCCAGGGGAAGAGTCGCTGCAGCTGACCACACTGACCAATCAGGTAACAGTTGACGATGATGGCAATTAGACCCATGGCTTCCATTGCCGTCTGCACGGAGGTGAGACACAAACAATACAGTTGTGCTATGCCGCGCCGTAATATGTACACTGTAGCTAGGATCTGCTGGCCTGGTGCTGAATTATTTCACTGTGTTGTTTTTAACCATTAGCCAAAAGGTGTCTTCAATGTTGGTGGAAAACAACCCTTCTGTTCTCCAGAATATTTACAACTGTCCCCACTGTATGGATAGATGTGAAAATAGTTACGTCAACAAACCCATTACAAAACCAATAGCATAATTATGAACCAAATATAAAACCTTAAAAAGTTATTCATTATTTTTGCTGTTGTAATAGATAGAAAACATAGATTTTTATGAAATTAAACTAATTTGAATGAATCAGAATCCAGTAAAATCGATATTATAAAATAAACAAAGAGAGAGCAATATATTGTATTTGTATGGGAGCAAAAAGCAGTCTCTTAAATTACTTAAATTACTTTATACATCGCTAATAGCAACATTGTGCATTCACTTGTACTGTACGCTGGAAATTCTAATGCAGCCGTGTAATCTGCATGAAGAGGGATCTTCCATATAACTCTGTAGGATTAGTGGAAGTCAGTTGCAGTACGAAGGTGTCTCTCTCTTCGCTATATCCTCTCTGGTGCAACGCGAGCCTCTGACCTGCCATTGGCCGATGCTCTCCACCCTGACGCCGAAGGGCCTCTGCAGGCCGGTGCAGAGCTTGAAGGCATCGCTGCGGATCTCGATGATGTTGTTGATGAGGGCACACATGGCCGCCAGGGGAAAGGCTGAGGAGAACAGCACCACATAGCCAAACTGCACAAACATCTCCTGGTAGTCCTGGAAGGTGTCCTGGGAGGGACAAAAAGCAAGAAAGAATTCTGTCTTGGATTATTCAAAAAGTTGTGAAATACTTTCTACTATGTAACGAAAATATGTGGAAGCGTGTTGGAAAAGCATTTCCCAGACACGCGCTACGGCAAGATAAATATATTTGGAGACAGGGTTGCTGACTGTATCCTAAATTGCCCCTCGGGGATATTAAAGACTATATTGATCTTGATAGTTGGGCGGAGCCAGGCTACAGTCATATAAAAAGGTAACCAACGGCAACCATCAGCCTCTCTCATTCCGTTCCTACTGACCTCGTACGTCTGCATGCAGCTCTCTATCTCAGCCTGGGTGAGAGCGGCGGCACTGCCTCGCTCGCCGGGAGGGTCAATCCACGACTCCCTCTTTGACTTAAGCTCCACCCGCTCCACGCTCCGTCCTCTTTTCCGGTGTCGCAGGGACGCACCGGCCTCTGTCCCAGAAGGCAGTGGGGCGGCCGCGGCGGCAGGAGTCGCGTCGACCAGTGGCACCGCTCCGCCTCCGCCCGGCTCTTTTACGTCATTGTCGTTGTCGTCGTCGTCGTCGTCGTCGTCGCACATGTCGAACACAGAGGCGGGGTCCATTCCCTTCTCCACCATGGTGGGACTCCCATCATCCATGAAGTTGTCCTCTATCTGGGGGCTGTTGCAGGCTGCCCTTCTGTCCACCTAAAAACAACAGCAGCCGTTACCGGTGCACATTCCATTAGCAATAGCATTAGCATTAACATTAGCATTTATATATGCATTAGCATTCTCATTTATCATTAGGATTAGTGTTAGCATTTAGCATTAGCATTAACATTAGCATTTATATATGCATTAGCATTCTCATTTATCATTTGGATTAGTGTTAGCATTTAGCATTAGCATTAACATTAGCATTTATATATGCATTAGCATTAACATTAGCATTTATATATGCATTAAGCATTAGCATTCTCATTTATCATTAGCATTTAGCAATAACATTAGCATATATATATGCATTAGCATTCTCATTTATCATTAACATTAACATTAATATTAGCATTAATATTAGCATTTAGCATTAGCATTAATATTAGCTTTTAGCATTAGCATTCTCATTCATCATTAGTATTAGCCTCAGCATTTAGCATTAGCACCACCTCGCTGGGTGCGAGGAAGTGGAATTCTTGTACAGTTATTGATACATTTGCCAAATCTTTCCTCCCTCCAGTTATTCAGTATCTGTGGGATGGATACGACAACATGCCTGTTGCCCAAGCGGGAACCTATGTTGCTGAGAAATTAATGCAACGTGGAAGTGGCAAACCCTGCAGTTCATCGAATAGGCGTTTGAGGCTGGCTGCAGAAGGGAGTCCCCATAAACTCCAATGCATCCAATCATTTTCTTTTACGGGTTGTTAACATGCTAAAAAACGTTTTTGGTGACATCACGGAGGGTTTGTCCATTTATATACAGTCTATGCTGTTGCCGTGTATTATAAGAATAAATAATATTCACACAATTATTTTATTACAACAATTCATAACAATCACTGATTATTATTATTGTGTGTGTGATTCTGCTACAGCGTATATACCTTCTCTATGAAGCTGACCTTCCTCAGCTTTAAGCCACAGTCAATCAGGCTCTCCTCCTCCGTCTCTCCTTCGCTGAACCTCCCGCTGTCCGCTTCATCCCTCTCTCCTCTCTCCTCGTCATCGTCAGGTGCCCCACATCCGCCGTTCAGACACTTCTTCTCCCTAGACGCCGGGGGAAATGGCAGCGTTTGCTCCTCACAAAGACGGTGCCCTCCAAAAGACATTGCTCGTTCATTCACTGAGTCATTCACGCATTCATCACGACCTCCGCTGCCATTATAAGATAAGAAAACAAGATGACGTGTACTGCACTGTATTGTGTAAGGTTATAGATGATGCACCGATCAAATTATTTTCAATTTATTCTTGCTGTAGTCTCTTTTCCTAATGCCAATGTCAGACTACAGTCTCAGCTAAAACAATGAAGCTGAGAGCAGTAGTATTATATTGGTGGGTGGCAAGTGGTGCTGGTTAGCTGGGTTTGAACTCGCTGGTTCAAACCCCGCTAACTCCTCACCAAGTATTGAGGTGTCCTTGATCAAGACACCTAACCCTGCTTCCAGTGGTCAGGTGTCTCCTCGCATGGCTAACACATTATTTGCCTCACATGGTCAATGTGAGGCAAATAATAAAGTGTTATTTGGATAAAAGCGCTATATAAATTCAGTCCATTTACCATAATTGCTAAATCTTCTTTCCCTATCAACACCTATTTCATCCTAACCGACCTGGAAGGGTGGATTCCTTCCTCTGTGTTCCCTTCCCAAGGTTTCTTTTCCCCATGTGGTAAAAAGCTTTTCCTTCCCCGGGGGGGAGAAGCTAGTCTTGCTCCACCCAACTATTGTTCAATTTCTTTTCGCTGAGATTACAGTCTGAAACTCTGATCGCATTAGCATTCGCACAACCACCCCGCTGGTGGACCAATCAGGGTGGGTTAGTGAGATGACGTTGGAAGTCCAGCGTGTTTCGAAATAGTGGGAGAGCTAGATGAGGCGATCAAAACAGTTGTAGCAACGCCGATTGGTTCAGCGCTGTCCAATAGTTTCAAAATTAACCAGAGGTCTACGCCCAGTAGGAGGCAACGACTGCAAACACTTCCCAATGGAGCGTGGCCAGACCTGGTTACACCAGGCTAGGGAGAAGCAGGTTAAGGGAACATTGTTTGTGATTAAGGGCTATATAAATAGCCAGGCTAGGTGAACGCAAGGCAAGGTGGACCCACCTCCGCTCCGGCTGGCCCAGGCCAGGCCTGGTTCCTCGCAGGCCGGGCCCGGGCATGGCCTGGTCGGAGGGAGAGGCCTGGGCCTTGCCCGCCGCCAGCCGGGCATATCTGAGCAGGGCGGAGAGCAGCAGGTCCCAGGCAGCCCTCAGGGTGAGCTCCCTCAGCCTGTGGTGCTCGTACAGGTAAGGCTGCAGCACCTCCTTGATGTTCTGGAGGAACTGGCGGATGATGAGCAGAGTGGCCAGCATCTGGAGGAGGAGCAGGAGGAGGAGGAGAAGAAGAGGTGGAAGAAGGAAGAGGAAGAAGGAAGAATAGGAAGAGGAAGATGTAGAAAAAAAAGAAAATAAGAAAACATGGAAGGAAAAGAAAGAAAGAAAGAAAGAAAGAAAGGAGAAGATATGAGCTTCTCCACAAAGAGTTAAGAGATGTAGTTTTGCTAGTTTAGAGATTAAGTTGTGTATTCCTTTTAATTCTACTGCATGTTTAACCTGAACACATTTTCATCTTTCAGTAGATCATAACGGAGTAAGGCACCGCGGTCATTTAACCAGGTTACCTTGAAGCAACATGTAATGCTTTACTGTGTTTAGTTGTCGTGGAAACCAGCATGGCACAAATGAGAGAGATGAGGAGACAGAGAGATGATAGGACCCAATGATAATGCTGCCTTATAGAACAGTGGCAAGACAACCCAGAAAAGTCAAGGTAACCTTAAGAAGGATTGGCTAGAGAGGAACAAGTGAAGCAGCTCATGCAACAGAAGTCCCTTTAAGCCCCATAGATAATATAAAATAAATACGAAGAGTATCTTTTACAAATATGACTCAACATTGTTTCACCTGGTATTTGTCCTAGATGATAATTTTTCCTGTCATATTTTACCAGTTTAAATATCTTCAGAGCGGGAACACAACCCATAAAATGCATGTGTGCCATTTTGGTCAGTTTTGGGCTAATAAGAAAACTGAAGCATGCCTATAAGCTGCTGTGTGACGGGATGCACAAATAACAATGTAGGAAACCTAGAAGTAACTTTGTGTAGCTGTTGAAGGGAAATATTTAGACAAAAGTCATAGTAAATACAGGCAGAGACAGTACGCAAGCTAGGCCCACTGGAGGGAAACAAAATTGGTGCGAACAATATGCTAAATGACGTTACTTTAAAAAAAAAAAAAAAGTGAGAGGAGGGGGGGATCATACTTTGGACTTGAGAAAAGCACTGCCGTCACAGGGAACGGAGCCCACAAGCATCTGGACCTCGATGATGAGGTACGGCAACACATTGTTCTTGAACTGCCTCAAAAAGCTCCGGGACAAAGACAACACCAAGACCATCTTCCACGAGAATGGATGGATGGACAGATGGATGGACGGATGGATGGATGGATGGACGGACGGATGGATGGATGGAGAGGGGGGTGGTAGGATGGATGCAAAAAGACAGAGAGCAAACAAGAGCATGTAAGCAGGGAAATGTTTGTAATGGCTGGATCCCCAGACCTTAGAGATGAGAGAGACCTTTAATGGGTTGTGGAAAGTGCCTGGCAGTGAAATGTGCCGATGTCCTTACCTCTTTCAGACGATCCATGTCTTTGAGGTAGAATCCAATGTAGAAAAGGCTGAGATAAGAATTTACAAACTGAAACTGCAAGAGTCACAAGTTAGTGCTGACCATTCAACATTGCCAAAAGAAAGATTGATTTGGGGAGAATTTGTGACATTTGAAATACAATTACAGCTATACACTATTGCAGTGAATGGCAACTCACAAAAACCATTTTTATGATGAGATTTTTCTCATAGGCACTCTGGAGTCTGTAGTTCTCTGCGGGGGCACAATAAACCACAGTTATAATCGGTGCGCGTTCTTGTTAGCAGTTACAATATACTATACATATGTGTACATGGCATGCCAGGAACTCACCCATATCGTTGAGCCAGCAGGCTATTTTTCTGTACACCTCGTCGCACGCAGTCACAGTGATGGCTAGCATGATTTTGGGGATGAAACGCGCTAATCGCGGCATTTCCTTGATCCCCATAACAAACTCCTGCGGACACACAAGATGATCGGAAGCTCAAGTTAGGCACTAGGGGGCGACAGTGACACTGTTAGTTTTACTTGGCGTTACCGTAATGTACCTGTAACTGCTTTGATGCAACCGACAACTGGATAAAGAATTCATAGATTCACCAATAGAAAACATTTTCCATTTACAACTTTACAGATATTGGTTCTGTATACAGTATTTGTCTGTTCTGGATAATAACATGAAAAGTCTGATTGGAAAACATATCAAGCCATTTCAAGCAAATGTTGGTACACAAAACTCATTATGAAAATGTGTCAGCATTGCAGATACGTTTATCTTATGTTGTTAATGTAGACCTTGAACAATCATAAAGATGAAATGAATAATAGCAGGTGAATTATCATCCACAATGGGTCTCCAAGTCCAAGTCCCACATGTAACATATTCCACGCACCATTGCTATCAGCATCAGTGAATGGGTGTCAACATTAGGAAAGACCTGCGGTGCTAACGTGATCAAGGTTTACAGTTCAAAGTTCTTTTCAACTTTCCCTCACGGCGCTTGTCGACTATTAGTCTCATGCCAGTATTTAGCCTTAGATGGAGTTTACCACCCACTTTGGGCAGAGCATACTCGGGCGGAGCCAGGCTAACATATCCCAGCCCTCTCCACCAAAGAGCCAATAGTCTGCTCTATAACAACAAAACCGTTAACCAACTAAGCCAATTGTGTAGCAGGGGCCTGGTCTTGTTGGCCTAAAAAATGGCGAAATTTGGCTGCCGAGCGTTCAGACTTGACTGTAGGAAGGTTGACCTTACCAAGATGGCTGCCGAGCATCCAGACTTGCCTATAGGTAGGTTGACCTTACCAAGATGGCTGCCGAGCGGCCTGACTTGCCTATAGGTAGGTTGACCTTACCAAGATGGCTGCCGAGCGGCCTGACTTGCCAATAGGTAGGTTAACCTTACCAAGATGGCTGCCGAGCGTCCAGACTTGCCTATAGGGAGGTTGACCTTACCAAGATGGCTGCCTATAGGTACCATAGACGGACTGACCTGCAGCTCGAAGCAGATGAGCATGGCCAGGAAGACGAAGCACAGACAGAGGAGACAGACAGGCAGGCTGACCAGCCACATGAAGACATGCCTCCTCCACGGAGGGTAGTAGAACTCCTCGCAGCCCGTTACGGGGCTGCACCGCTTCAGTCCCTGCGGGGGAATGGTGGGCAGAGCCATGATGGGTAGGTAACACACGGTAAATATACTGCAGTATACAGCGCTTCTCATGCAGAGGTTGCAGCTCAAAGTGCTTTACAATTAAATAAATTAATTAAAAAAAAAATAATGATGAAATATTACATTATTTTAAATCAGCATTAGAGCAATGAAACAACAATAACAACAATAATAGAATTTTCTTTATCCCTCTTACTGGCATTTTCCGTTTTCATTGAACAATTACAAACGTAAGTCAAGTCAATTTTATTTATATAGCCCTTAATCACATTGCAGTCTTAAAGGGCTGTACAGCCTACATTTCACATGGAAACAAACACCCCCTTAACCTGCTCCTCCCCCCGGGCAAGGAAAACTTCCAATAAAACCACATGGGGACAAAAGGGAAGAAACCTTGGGAAAGGACCACAGAGGGAGGAATCCACCCTTCCAGGATGGTTAAGATGCAATAGGCAATGGTAGGCAAACAACATTTAGCATTAATACTATGTATAATAATTTTAACATTGTGCCGTACTTAAGAACTAACACATCGGAAAGATTTAAAGCAAGACAACATGATGATTTCTCACAGAGAACAAACGTGAGGTAATACGTTTAGTCCTCACCAAAATATACATGGTAAATAGACTAGATATCATTTATACAAAGCTTTCCCAACCTGCCAGCCACCCAAAGTGCTGTACAGAAATTCAAATTCACCCCTTCACACACTGACAGTAGTTCAGCCATGCAAAGCCCCATCCAACTACAGGGAGCTAGGCTTAGAGTTGGGGTCAGGTGCCCCCTATAGGTCTTAAAGAGAACTGATATCTTTTTTTTAAATAAAAATTTGGTTATTTTGCAGATTATTTTATCCAAAGCAATCTACTACAAGGAACAGGTCAGGCATCTTTCTCAGGGGGCTCGAACTCGTGACCTTTATAAAATAAATATAATTAGTTAAATTTGTAATTAGTAAAAATTATTTTAAATGTATAAAATCTATCTATCTATCTATCTATCTATCTATCTCTTTCTTTAAGTTTTAATGATACTAGAGCGATTTCTCACCCTGAATTGTGGCCGTGGCTCCTCCAGGGATTCGGCGGGCGTGTCCAGGGTCCCCCACTTGTAAGCTAGCTCCGCTCCCCTCCTCTTCCAGCGCTCCAGGAAGAGGGTGGCCCACACCACGTTGAACAGTGCAAACACCACACAGCAGATGTCCCGGCTTGTCTGTGGGGCACGCACGCACGCACGCACGCACGCACGCACGCATGCGCACGCACGCACACACACACACGCACGCTCGCACGCGCACACACACGCACGCTCACATGCACACACACACTCATACACGCACGCATGCACGTGCACACACACATACACACACACGCAGTGCTAGGCTTAGGGTTTGGTGTCTTGCTCAAGTACAACTTAACACTTTCTGATCTCTACCCTCTGCAACCCTGGGTGGGGGTCAGGTGCCCACTATAGGTCTTAAAAAGAACTGATATATGTTTTTAATAAAAATGCAGATGATTTTATCCAAAGCAATCTACTATAAGGAACAGGTCAGGCATCTTTCTCAGCTCTGTATCAAGTCTGGGGGCTCGAACCCGTGACCTTCTGCCTAGGAGTTGAACACACACCCTTACTTTAATTTAATATAACACATTCATTATTACATTATACTATTATATATAACTTCTGTTTTAGCCTGTTTTCTTCAGTTAAACGGCATTGCCCCACGCTAGCCGGCTCAGACAGCCTCCCATGACCATCCGACTGCCGCAGCACATTTCTGTCAACCTCGTTTTCTCACCTGGTCTGCCTCCGTGAGCATCCACAGAACAAAGCCAATGACCGCGGGGTACAACATGGACGTGGTGTAGAACCCCAGCCAAGCAAAATACATAGCAATCTTCACCCCAAAGTAGTCACAGATGTCGTCTGCAGACACCACAGATGCAGGATATAGGACTGACACAGGTAATAAGGCATTATAACTATACATTATTTGCACTGTACTGTATACACCATGTAATCCACCCATTTTGGTGTGTGCGTATATTGCTGTGTGATAATAAATAATAATAAATTGGTGTGCTAATAACGCTTTACTGCTGGCTGTGAAACATATTGCTCCTCAAGGACAATAAAGATGATATTGACCTTGATGAATGAGAAGGTATTCACATTATAACATTGTTATACAATATACAATATTGTATATTATGAATGGGCACGGGTGCTCGAGTGCTCGTCTGTGAGAGCAATGCTCGGTCATACGTTTCATCGATGACAACGCACAAATAAATGCGTGAATTAATAAAAATCTCTCAATTTAATGAAATAGGCTATGTGAGGTTAAAGAGTGTTGCTGCGTCCATCGATGCTTGTGATGGACAGTTGGCCACCACTTTGTTTTAACAACTGATTACTGTCAGCCCGTGGCTGTAAAGGTGTGTGTGTGTGTGTGTGTGTGTGTGCGTGCCTACTGACCTAAGGGCTGCTTCTCACACACCGCCTGTACCCAGGACTTCATCAGCTGGCTTAGTATTCTCTGCTCGTGCAGGGGGAACACCTGCTGGATCACGCCTCTGGCACTCAGCTCGGGGACTGGCGGCAGGAGGAAGACAAACAGAGAACGACGAGTGAGACAGCAACAAAGATGGAGGGATAGAGTCAACCCCCCCCCCCCCCCCCCCCCCCATCCCCACAGGGTGACTACGAGACAGACGAACACAGACAAGAGTAGCACAGCAACACAAAAGAACAAGAAAAAAAGGTCAAGAAAAGAGAAGACAGCACATTGGAGAGAGTAGAGGGAGAGTAAGGCCCCGATCACACCTAGACGCGTCGCTGGAAACGCATCGTCAGCAAAACCATTGTTTTCCTGTGGTACGGCATGCGCCGCGCTTCGCGTTTTTTAGATGCTCATAAACATTAAAATATCCTCAACTTTTCAGCGGAAGGCGCGGAGTCGCACTGCTCGTCAATGTGACAGTTGGCAGCCGTTCTCTTTGGCACAGGCGGCTCGTCTCTGTGTGATCGGGGGTTTATCAAAGCGCTTTTGAAGCGACCACGCCTTCAGCGGCGCGTCTCGGTGTTAAATCATACAGCATCTATCCCAACATGGCGAAAGGCCAATACAAACTGAGGGATAACTTTAAAGGCCTGCTGAAAGGCTATATTCAATAAAGACGTGTGCACTGTATGCAAGGAAGGCACACTTCCTTGTGTGTCTGGCAAATTCTGCTTACTGATTGGCTGGCCCTCCAGGAAGTTGATGTTGTGAAGCACCTCCCCATGTTTGGCACGTAGGTTGTCCAGCCAGAACCTAATGATGCTCTGCCTTTCCTACGGGAGAGAGAGAGAGAGAGAGAGAGAGAGAGAGAGAGAGAGAGAGAGAGAGAGAGAGACAGAGAAAGACATAGATTAAATGTTAATCTCTTTGTTAGGCTGGTTATTTATATGTGTAGTAAAGTTTCAAAAGTACACAGGAATAAAAATGGAAAAAACGAGATTCTAAACCTAGGTGTCTAAAATTTTTTTGTAAGATGAAATTAAAACATTTAAATAAAGAGTTGTCTGAAGGGACTAAAACCCTCAGTTCCAAAAGGAACTGGAGAGACTGGATATATGTTTTGCCTTGCGGATCCCTATACTCAATAAAGGACTCATGTCAAGGGCCTGTGCCGTCCACACAAGGTCGAAAACAAACAGTATCACAAACAAAAAGAATTAAAAAACTTAAAAAATATGAACCTAACTAGAACTTATTGTAGAACTAAAACTAAACCAAAACTAACAACAGACTGAAAACTAAGGCTTAACTGAATAAATAAGTAGAGTTGAAGCTAAGATAAAAATAAGTGTGAGTGTTACCAACCTGTGAGGTAAAAAAGCACAGCTCGCTCTCAATGTTCTCGTAGATGTAGTCCTCCTCACAGGAGAAGCTACGCGTTCCGCCTCCAAACTCTGGCTTCACGCCCTTTCTGAGCCCCATCTCCTCTGCCCCGCGTAACAGACTGCAACGCAACACACTCATGTTAATGTGTGGCTGTGTTATATTGAGACACTGTGTGTAATTTGAGACTTAAAGGGGCTTCATTAATTTGCGGCAATTAGAGAAACAACATTGTTTTGTATCCACAAACACAACCCCTCCCGTGGCTGAAAACAGGATTTATCTCAAATGTACCTTGCACACAAGGCTTCCAACAAAGACTTAAAGGCAGAGTCAGTCATTCTTGCTAACTTCGAGCTCAAATCAAAACAGTATCGCTCTGCGGTCCTCCGCGGCGGCGCCTCACACATGGAAATGCATTGTGAAGCAAAGCGTAGTGCTACGGCTTTGTTGTTATGAGCGGTGTTCGCCACTGTGTTTATGTTGCTATTTGCGGAGCCAGGGCCGTGCATAATTGTCTCAGAATGGCTGTTCTCCTCGGCGAGTCGCCCCTCGCGGCCCTCGTCCAATGATTCATTACATCGCGCGCTTCGCCGGGTTCCTGTTTGCGAATCAGATTGATGTCTGCTCCCTCTCTGACAATTAGACCCTACACTTTCCCCAGTTACTAACGACAAACTCACCTTGCTTTGTTTACATCTTCCAACCGCGCACCACTGGACGAGAAGGCAGGGTTGGACAAGCTGAAGGCTGAAAGCCAAATGTGAATGTACCTATCTTCTGGCTTACACTGGACTTTGGTGCCTTGCTTTGTGACTCCCTGGCTCCCAACCTCTGATTGATTTAATTAAATAACTATTTTCCCCTGCCAATATTACTGACCGCCCCAAGACCACAACGCATTTATATTTGAAATATCTGCTCAGTCTCCTTTACTTTACGCTTCACACTTTTTTTATTTGTAACTTGTATGTGTAAAATGTATGCTCCTGTTTTAGTCAAACGTATTTATATTATGTTTCTTTGTACTTATAATGTAAGATGTTCTTGAGTGTCTTGAAAGGCGTCTTTAAATAAAATGTATTAAAATTATTATTATTATTATTATTATTATTATTATTATTATTATTACTACATTGGATTATATATTATTATAACACACACAGAACGGTAAAATGCGAGTAGATATTTGTTGAATTTTACAAAAAGTGTATTAGCTTATATTTAAGTTGTAATAGACATTACAGGTACAACAGGATTGTACAACATGAATGGAGGCTAAAATTCAGGTTCAGTTAATTGAATACAGCGGATAAATTGAATGTTTCGGGCTGTGTGTGGCCTGTAAAGTGTAGCTACTATACAGTCAAGGGTTTACCACATGTTCAATAGCAAAATAGGCATAATTTAAACTACAGGTAAAAGAATCAATCATCACAGATTTTATAACTGATTTAAAATGACCAAGAGTGACAAGATATCCCATATTTAAATTCCTTTGCAAGGCATTCCAAGCTGAAGGGGCCCTTAAAGGCCCTTTGCCTAACTCTGTACGAGCAATAGGTACTGTCAGCGAAAGTAAGTCCTGTAAACGCAGGGAATACAAACTGTATTACTCAAAAAGTATTAGTAAAATTAGCAATTTTAATAGCGCTGCCTGCATCTGAAACACGGCAGCTATGCTACACCTCTACCAGTATAAACTGCACATCACATACTCGTAAATCTGAAGGTGTCAGTTGGCACTTAAACACAACTATATACTTGTCTGCAAGCAGGAGCCCACACACACAAGCAATCATACCCTTGGAGTATACACACACACAAACACACACACGCACGCACGTACACACACACACAGACGCACGCACGCACACACGCACACACCACAGAAGCCCACAAATGTGTCATTAACACCTAGACAACCTCGTTCCCTTTCCCTCTTCAGCTACACCCATAGAATGGATACACTTTTCCCCATGCGCACATATTCTCTCACACGCACACACACAGGCACGCATGCACACACACACGCACACACTTCAATCCCATCATCCCCTCCTCCTCGTTGTCCCGGTGGCTTTGAGCTGAAGCCACAATATTAATACAGCACCTCTCCTTCCCACCAGCCAGCCACACACACACAAACACACAAGTTAACAGCACAGATGTACACACCACACACAGACACATACACACAAGTTAACAGCACAGATGCACACACCACACACACACACATACACACAAGTTAACAGCACAGATGTACACACCACACACACACACACACACATGGGTCAGAATGCACGTGTACACACACACACACACACACACACACACACACACACACACACACGCAAGTTAGCAGCACAGACGCACACACGCACACACACAAACATGAGTCAGCAGCCAACACACACACACGTTTCGGGGCTTCTCAGGGATCTTAATGAGATCCTCCCTCCACCAGCCACTCTGCTTCCTAACGACCTCGTTCTTCACCGGCACCGTTATTGCCCCCCCCCCCCCCCCAAAATCAAGCAAAATTAATACAATGCTGAAGTGCCAAAAGCTGTAGTTCCTTAAACGGCCACTTGAGGCTGGCTGCAAAAGAGAGTCAACCCCTATTGACTCCCATGTTAAAATATACAACTTTACATGATGTTCACAGCCTGATTAAAAAATGGGGTTGGTCTCTATAGCTAGTCTCCCCGTTCATGATAACTGTACGGGGGTGAATTTGTTTATAATATAAAACTGTATAAGCCAAACATTAATTAACATTAATCTCATTATAATTAAGGATGGGCGATATGGATCAAAAATAATATCCCGATATATTTAGGTTGAATACCGATACACGATATATATCGGTATTTTCTATAAAGGGGGCTAAATCCTTCAGACATAGAGAAAAAACAGGAAACCGACGAAAATGTGACATTTACATTTTTTTGCGACATTGACATATGTGAGCTTTCTGTGGTGGTCACTCGCTCCTTAGGCCAAGTGCAGGCATGGAGGGAGAGACGAACAAATCAAAAAAGTAATGAATAAACACATAATATAACTATATCGATATAAACGATATTGTCTAATCTTATATCTCTTTTGAAAAAATATACCGTTTTATACCGGTATATCGCCCAGCCCTAATTATAATGAATAGGGGTTTTCAGGAGTTTCAGGCAGAGTCAAGCACTACAAAGACAGTGACGGCAAAGATTCGGCACAGCGCGGTGTTCAAACCTGAGGGTTTGTCCATTTATACATACAGTCTATTCTATAAATACATAGGATTTTATAGTAGAAACCGGCAAACACGTTGCCAGTTAACCTTGTAAAAGTGTGGAATATTGCTAAGGGGAGGTAAGGGACAAGTAGAGCCACAGGTTTTGGTTTTTATGCAAATGTAGCAACTATCCGTCAGACGTAGAGTAAAATGCAGCAGGAGGCAGAAATAATAAATAGCCAAGCCGTGGCTGAGGAGGGGGAAACGAATGGCACGTCAAGTGAGAAAAGAGAACCAAAGCCACTTGTTTACAGCAAAGCTTTATCTTTAGGTTGGCTAAAAGTGCTCCTGCCGGTCTTACAATATAGGAACATAATATGTTCTGACTCTACTGTCTAGTAGCAGCTCTTATCCTTTTTTTTTACACATGGGGCATGCGTCATGTATTGCACCCCCCACACCCAAAAAAAATTGGTTTGTAGCTGCATGCAATATAAACGATTACTAGGTAAGCTAATTCAATTCATCTCAAAATTATCTCACAGCTTTACAAAAACACCCCAGGGGTTACCGAGAGTCACACCTGGAGCTATATACATACTGTATATATATATAGATATACATATAGTATATCAGAAAATGCAATGATACTGGCTTTTTATTCATTACACACTTCACTTTATCAACATGCATCACCTTATGAGTGTTAATAAGTTCTGATTCGGATTTAGCCTCCTGACCTCTGTGTTCCAGATGAGTTAACAGCTGGACAAAAAAGTAAAACGCTAGAGATCCTCAACCATCACGTGCAAAGCTGTGGGAAACCCCCAGTGCTTGTAAAATAATGATTAGATTCTTGACCGGCCAGTCAAAGCTAAACCTTTACCTTCAAGGAAAATATACCTTCAAGGAAAATCTAAGCAGGTCAGCGCACAGACAGGCCACAGAACAGCTTGACTGAAGGGTACGGTGTTTTAGTGTCTTTCAACAACAGCTACAATGAATGAAACCTATAAGACAGACATTTTATATTTCAATCAAACAGGAAAGTCTATGAAATCCCTTTCAAACCGCTGACAAAAGTGTTCACGATGAACTCCAAATGAAGCCGACACAAACTGAAGATCTCTTCCAATCATCCTCCAACCCAGATGAAAGGCGGGTATAGCCTATATATGCAAAAGGAGAAATTACTCTTACTTACTGGGTTATCCAGTATCTTTTATCCCTTAATATGTAGGTCAACCTTGCTACCTGAATGTGTGTGTTGGTGCGCGTGCGTGATGTCACTGCTACAAGCGCTGCATTTACAACATACTGGCACACTTTCAGACAGCATTCCTCTCTGTTTGCCATCCCTCTTGCCCTGTCTCTCTCTCTCTCTCTCTCTCTCTTCCCCTGTCTCTCTCTTTCTCTCTTTTTATTGCGCTCTACTTCGTTCTCATGTCCTTCTGGCCAGTCCAGCCGTCTGTTCCAGGGTTGCACTTGCTCGCTGTGACTGGAGGTAAGCATCTGGGTGGACAAGGGTGTAGCCAGCGCAGCAGAACCAACGTCGTCAGGTAGTAAATCCACTGTCCGCTGCGCTTGTGCTCCTCAGTGTTTAAGCGTTCAAAAGTCAACATTTACTGATTTAGACTGGCCATCCCTAAATCCCTGGAGGGATCTGCAAACACAGGGAGCTGAGAATCTTGGGACAGTGTAATGGGCATGGGAATAAATTACATTTTGTTTAGCCCGAGTGCCGTCTTTCATAAGGCCTTGCAAGCGGAGCATTGATAGGTTCCGGTGTTCTGACATTCTATCCTACCCGTCAGATTGTCCTACCTCATCATACTGCGCATACGTACATCAATATTGCGTCATTTTTTGTCATGCTTGACACACGCCCGTAATTTCGTCCTACCCTGATACAGTAAGTAGCTGGATTTCTACCGTGTTTGGCTTTCTTGCTAGCACTGTTGTTGAATGTTTTTGACTAATTTACAGGGATTCTTTGTTTTACTTGTATAATTTAATTCGGTAATTGTTATCTTATATAGGTTGTCATTCAACATTTGTATTTATAATTATTATTTAGCCTACATGTTAACCTTTTACAACATTCACGACAACAACGTTGGCAATCTATATACGTTATATAGGCCTATGCCTTTTTATTAATAAATTAATATATATTGTGCCAACTATCACAAATATTTTTTTCACGGATGCCTGTTACAGATGGCAGCATACGCTATTTCGCCTGTTAGCACACGACATATATCTTGTCCCTTCAAATAATAAATTCCTTTTCAGCCTGGTAGCTCAAAACAAGTTGTTTTCACTCGTCTACAATTACTTCGGTTTGGCTTATTCAGTTTACTGCTATGGTAGGATAATCTGTCAAGTAGGACAGATTGACAGACTATTACTGTCATTTTGTGCTAAGGTAGGACAATCTGGCAAGGTAGGACAGATCGACAGAACACCGGCATTGTGGCTGCTTTTCTTAAAGGTACAGTACACCTTTTCAGCCCCGGCTCGGTGCTGATGTTTGACTCCTGCTCATGTAGGTGTGAATGGCTCGTTTGTGGGAGAGGGAGAGAGCGGTGTGTGCCCATGAGTGCCGTAGGGCAGGGTTCCCCAACCCTGGTCCTCGGGGACCGGTGCCCTGCATGTTATAGATGTTGCCTTGCTCCAACACACCTGATTCAAATGAATGACTTGTTAGAATCCTGATAACGAGCTAGTCATTTGA
>JAODTR010000019.1:2274876-2286814 GCA_025399935.1 Amblyopsis rosae
CTGGTGGTGTGTGTTTGTGTGTGTATGTCTGTGTTGGTTTAAGTAGGGGTGCGTAGGTGTGTGTTGGTGCGTTTGTGTGTTGGTGTGCATAGGTGTGTGTTGGTGTGCATATGTGTGTGTTGGTTTAAGTAGGGGTGCGTAGGTGTGTGTTGGTGCGTTGGTGTGTTGGTGTGCATAGGTGTCTGTTGGTGTGTGTTAGTGTGTGTATGTGTGTGTTGGTTTAAGTAGGGGTGCGTAGGTGTGTGTTGGTTTAAGTAGGGGTGCGTAGGTGTGTGTTGGTGCGTTGGTGTGTATCGGTGTGCTTGGTGTGTGTTGGTTTGCGTAGGGGTGCGTAGGTGTGTGTTAGTGTGCATTGTCTGTCACAGTCACATCCCCAGGTAAAGGTGAGGCCCAGCCTCACAGGAAGTATCAGTCTGTGGGATCTGGCCAGAGTTTTTACCCAGCAGCCCCGGGGCAGCATTGTGCTGCTGTGGGAGGGGCCAGAACGCTGGTGGGAGGGGCCTGTGGAGGGCAGGGCGGCTGTACCGCTCCCCCCCTGGAACAATGGGGAGGAGGAGGGGCGCGACATCAGGGTCTGTCGGCGCGTGGCGAGAGGGACCCTCCCGGGTCTCTGCAATGGGCGGAGGGGAAGGATGGTGATGAAGAGGAGGAAGAGGAGGGTGGATGTTGCTGGTGGGGGGTTTGTCCTTATTGCCATCGTCATGGCGACACTCCTCCCCCATCTCTCTGGACAGAGTACACCGCTGACCTTTCCGGAATTTCGCCCTCCGGTTCTTAAACCAGACCTGGACGAGGAGAGAAAGAACCGTGTTTCATTGGAAGCAGCGGTAATGCAAATGAGAAACTGAACCCCCCCCCCCCCAACACACACATACACACACACATTATTGGATGCTTTAAACCCTCGACGCCATTACCACTCAATAAAAGAGAGGGTAACCGTTCTGAAGGCCCATTTTAGCCTGCCTGTGTGTGTGCGTGTGTGTGTGCGTTTATTGGGATTATTATTATGCTGCTGCTGCTGCAAAGAGATTATTATGACGATGATGATGATGTTGCCGACCTGGATCCGCGCCTCAGGCAGGCTGATGCAGACGGCCAGCCTCTCGCGGGTGCCCACGTCGGGGTACTGCGTCTGCCGGAAGGCCCTCTCCAGGGCCTGCAGCTGTGCCACGGTGAAGGCCGTGCGACTACGACGTTGCTTCTGCTGGTTGCCATAGCGCGCCTCTAGAATCAGATCTAGGGAAGGGGGGGGGGGGAGGGGCAGAAAGAGCTTCGTAAAGGCTGGCTGGTGGGGGGTGGTGATATAGAAAGCATGGGTTACTGACACGCCTGACGCGTGAGAGGTTACAATTAGGTTATTAACCTGTTTAAAGGTGAAGTCAGCGATGCTGGAGAATGATTGATGGTGTTTGAACTGGATCGAAACACAAACGTCTCTGCCTTAAAATGCCATTTTGCTCTCTCAGGAGAGACTGACATAGTCTTCCACTGTCCACTTGCTCATTGAGACAATAATAAACCCCAACATCAGCTACATTTCAATATGACCTACTTATTCATATTATTATTATTATTATTATTATTATTATTATTAGAAATGTAGAAATAATATTTGACACATGGGCTAGGCTACTTGTAAAAAACATATAGAGCATGACGTGTCAACCAAAACCTTTTTGATAAATGATTTTGTAAAGTATTTCATGTGAAAAAGCGTCAAAGTAGTTTTAAAAAAACAATGTTATGTTTTACCACCCTAATATAACCGATACGCATCGTCCTTCTGGGCCTAATAATAAGGATACCTACCAGCCAGTCTCTCGGCAACAGAAAAGGTATGCGCTGCCGGACTGGCAGAACAGTAAACGCGGTACTGCTCCGCCACCTGGTGGTGAAGGTCGAACAGCAGGGAGTTGACGCTGTGCAGAGGATAAACTCCGTTGCCGCAGTTTGTTGCGCCGCAGAAAGTCAAAGTATTCATACTGAATCTAAGAACGTCGCACACAAGAGAAAACAGTCATTATCAGCGTAATAAACTAATAATTAGACATTAAAAATGTTCAGATTTAACCCATCTGTTAATATGAACCAAATAAGGCGACTTCAAAAAATTAATATATTATTATTATTATTATTATTATTATTATTATTATTATTATTTGTAATTACAATTATAGGCCTACTAAAACATACTTTAAAGCACTGATACCAGTGGTGCCATTACTCCCAATAAAGCATTATTGATCAAACAGTTCATTTATATTATATGAACACATTTTATCTATATATAAGTATAGGCCTACCTTGTTGCATTTACTGTTCACCTGGGATCCAAAAATGTAAGCGAAAATGTAACGGTCCAGTTGTGAGATAGACCTATGTGATATAGTCCAAATATATCTTAAAGTCAGGCCTTATCTTCAACATTCATAGTCCATATATCTTTAGTTCTGCGAAACCATTCTCAGCCACGACTATTTAAGAAGCATTTACCCAGTCTCCCACCGGCCATTAGCCAATAGAAAGAAAGGTATTAGCCAGGATTAGGTGGGATGAGGAAAAAAAGGGGGGTGCAAAGGCTCAAGTTTTTGAAACTATTGAACTTGGGAGATTTACGGCAAAGGATCCCCTTAAACGCGAGCGTTCCACCCCCCTCCTCCCCCCTCCCTAAAACAATTAAAACAATGTGGTGGGCTAATCTCCGAGGCAGGACAGATTAAAATAACAGCCTTTGATTGTCCCCCTGCTCCCAACATTCTTTCTCCCATACTCATGGATTTCACCATCTCCTTTAGGACGTGTTTTACCCCCTTGGGTTTGTTTTGCTAAGAGGTACCGTATTTTGCCCATTAGTTTAATCTAGACGTCACACACTGAGGCCAATTTCTATAGCTCTAACAGCCAAATTACAAAGTCTTCCACGTGTTCCAAAAGATAAGTAGTATGTCCTTCACATATTACAAACATTTAGAAATAAATTTTTTAAATGTTTTTTTTTCCTGGGCGGTTGACACCCCCCCCCCCCCCTCTCTCTCTCTCTCTCTCTCTCTCGCTCTCTCTCTCTCTCTCTCCCTCTATCTCTCTCCCTCTCTCTCCCTCTCTCTCTCTCTCTCACACACACTTAACTTAAACTTTAGCATGTAGTTTGGCTTCACAGCCAAAGTCGCCCTATTAAGACTCTCCAATTAGACCATCTCTAATAACTGCTCTCTCTTACTTAAGTCTGAAGGGGTAAAATAACCCTTCTCATGATGGAAATGCGTGTCCCCAAATCAGAGCATGTAGTATCAGAAGGCCAAGACACAAAGGTCAAAGGTTACCATATTATACATGGTGAACATTAAAGAAATAATAATTCTAAAGATCTACATTGCTAATGCTGAAAAATAGAACACATAAAACCATTTCATGTATGAGAATACTTTTAAAGACTTTGTTAACAAACTGTATTAATATTTCAATAACACACACATTATAACAAATCAAGTGTGCACGCGTGTGTGTGTGTATTATTGGCACATAGCAATAACTGCAGTCATTCTCTCCCACATAATCACCTCCACAGAAATATGTGAAAATGTTCTACTTCTATAGCTCTTTTTCCCTCCTCTTCAGGCCCGTTCCTGGCTGTCAAGCTATATTAGCGTCCGTTAGAAATAAGTCATTTAGAAGAGTCTCCGTCGGCCAGCCTCTCATCCCCACTAAAAGCTCCAGGATTATATCCAGGAGGCCTTTGTCTCGCAGCCCGCAGGATTAGGGGAGATTTACTGCAAAGAGAGAGAGAGAGAGAGAGAGAGAGAGAGAGAGAGAGAGAGAGAGAGAGAGAAAAAAAAAGTAGTTATTTCATGGCACTTTCATGATGAACCTGGCCAAAGTGCTGTTGGCTGGGGGGATTATAAGCACACAAAGAGTGTGGTTGTGTGCGACCCCCACCACCACCGACACCACCCATCCCCACCCTTCTCCTCCACAGCCAACACCCTTGCCTCACTGTCCCCCACACACAAATGCCGTCCCCTTCTAAGGGCTAGGCAGCACCACCTCCCTGGTAGAGTGCAACCTAAATGAGTGATGGTCTCGCCGATATAACCCCCTTGGTTCCTGTTTATCTAAACCTTCTCTAAACACATGCCCTAAACTCCTCGCACCCACAGACAACTTGATACAGACCATGGTAAAAAACTTAACTTGTTCTATAGTCCAGGACCCCTATGGAGTCCTCCGTTTTATTTGATCACAAACTTATTTTTTTGTAAATGTAAATGTCAGAATTAACATAAGTACAACCTGTGCCACTGCTCTGTCAATACTTATTTTAATGACTTAGTTAGTAGCTTACTTTTATACATGGCACTATAGGCAACCCTACACATTATTGTTGGCCTGGCAACTAAATATTTGCATACTGTATGTGATAGAAACGAGGCACAGGGTCCCCCTATCATCCAAGGGGTCCTTGGTCTGAAAAAGAAGACCTCTGCCATTTCTAGTTCTCTAACCATTCGATGAAGCATCAGACAGCAATTTCATATGATAACTAGTTCTATGAGCATAGATGAAGCCACTATCGCATAGCAATATATTATGACTCCATTTCTCTGATCATAACCGCTGAAGCAATACATCATTAAGGATTCATTTTTAACAGATATGTTTATTTTGTTACATGACAGCACAGTATACAAATACATTCAATATGAATGTAGTTGAATGTGGTTGTGAATACATTTAATTAATGGATCCAGCACAAGGGTATATGTGAAGTTAGTGGCCAGAAGTCCCTCCCTGCAGTGTTTAAAACGGCTTAAGGGGAGTTATCCCCCTCTTAGAAGATCCACTTACACTTGCATGGATTACAGTGAATAAAAGACAAGGGCTAAGTCACACAACAGTCGGTAAGCATGTGGGAATCCGCATGTTTCATAAATGTTGTCAAATAGCATAGGGAATTATAGGGACCTTCATCACAACTTAGTTGGAAATAAGAATTAATGTCTCAACATGTGAACTGTAATTCTATACTTTCTGCTTGTACAAGTTTTTATTATGTAGGCTATGTAGGTAAACTAAGTTGTAACTTGAATAATTTACTTACTTACTTACTTGTTTCTCTAAAATTAAATAACACCTTTTAGAAGCAGGTTCACTCTAGAAACTAACTTTTTTCCCCCTCTCAATTTTGGTGTCTCCGCTTTACTCAGACTTACCTCATTTGAGCTCCTTCTTGATTCAGCTGTGAGATGTCATGCTCTTGGACGTGTCACGTGAGGTGGTTTTGAGTATACCTAGGCTATATGTCCTGCTCTTGGACGTGTCACATGAAGTGGTTTTGAGTATACCTAGGCTATACCATATTTATATTATATTGCTTGTTATTTTCAGCATTCCAATTTATGGCTACTGACCTTTGTTTAATAAAAACTGCAAATAGAAATCAAATAGATTCCAGGAAGCATTTGTTAGAATGAGTAAAATAATGACATATACAGGAACATACAACAGCAATTCTATATAAAATATATGTTCTTTCTTTAAATTAAAGTAATATCCTAGCAAAATGGAAGATAATAGACTCCGGATTACGTGTTTTGTTAACACGCTCTGTTTAACAGATGTTTCAACTAGGAAAGCTCAATCCTTTTAACCACCCGGGCTGTTTTAAATTACTTATCAATAGTGGAAATGTGTATTGACAAGGAGCTGTCAGGAGGGGAGCTTTGTACTTGTCAGTTATCTGTGGCATAGGCTCTCAAAGGAAGGCCTCCCCCTTCCCCGGACACCGGCGGCATCGATCGGCATGCGAAGCTCCCCCCTGAAAAGCCTTTGAGTGCTGCAGTTAAGTACTGCTACATGCGGGCCAAAAGGGGGGGAACCGTAGCCAGGGGAACTAAAGACTTCTTCATCGAGGGGAATCGATTGGGCCGGCTGACCTTTGACCCGGGGAAGGGGGAAGGGGAGGAGGGGGGGGGGGTGGGGGAAGGGTGTCAGAGAAATCGGTCAGTGGGTCAACAAGCCCTTCCTAGGATCGTGTGAGCGGCAGGATCACGTTGCGAGCCTCCCCCGGCACCTTAGCTCTGACACACGCACACGCTGACTTGGACCTGTGTGGTTTACAGACGTGACCATAACAGCAGCACACGCAAACGTCATGTTACACCTGAGTAGAGGCAGCACCTGTGCGGTCATGTTACACCTGAGCCCTTCAATGTTTAGTCATATTTCTTTGTAGTAAAGGCCACACAACCACAAATAGGCAGATACGTAAACCATATTCTGACAGCACGGGCTGCCTGTAGTAGGCAATGTGTTTTGTGATGTAGCCTGCTGTATGTTTACTTTCAATATAAAAGATGATTAAAGTGTAAATGCACCCCGGCACTGAGCCTGACTCCACCCACTAAAACTTTGAAAAATGCTCAGGTGAGTGATGGGAGGGGCTGAGAGAGGGAAACCCCCATTAACGTTAAGGTTAACATTTGAATTTGATGACGTATTAGAGTACCAAGTGTACCGATGAAAACCAGAAAGGTCTTGGGGTGATTTTTAACAGATATGATGTGTAGTTCTGTTTTCACCCCATAAAATGCAGATTTTTATAACAATGGGAATTTTGTCAATATTATCACCAGAATCTCATCACAGATCAATCATGTTAGCCTACTTGGTTTACAGCTCAAAAAACACATTTTACAGTCCACTTTTACTTTAACTGGATAGTGAGGCCTAATACATTTTTCAGAGATCAGCGTAAAAATGTTAGACTCATTAGTAAAGGATAGCCTATAAGTAAATTAACATTTTCTAAAAGAGGACCGATTCATCCAATCCTCTGCAAGATCTTGGTTGGCGAACGTCTGAAAAAAGCATGGATTTCTCATGCCATCCTAATTCCCTTCTAATGAAGCCTTGGGACGCATTACCTTCCAATTAGCTCCGTGTGATCTTTCATCCCTCTCCTTGGGGACCAGAGCCATGGGTGGGTCCACCAGTAGATCAACAGAAGATCCTAAGTAAATATCAGTCAATTAACTGGCCTGGAGGAGTGTGGGATTAAAGACAGCGAGCACACCAGACAGCTGCACGTCCAACTCTCTCTTGGCTTGGAGGTCAAGGGCGTGGGGTGGCAGTGTTGGGGTTTGGGTGAGCTCAGACTACTGAGACAAGACCTTTCAACCCGGTCATAATCCAGAGTACAAAGTTACTCTGTGACATTGACACCACAATCTCTGACAATGACAGAACGATAATGATGGCATTATCAGTCACCCTCCATCACGACGAGCTTTCCACCAAATGTTTAGACAAAAGTATAAAGGAAAGTTTTTTTTTTACCCCCTCAGACTCTCGAAATGATAAGTCAGTTTGCAGTCAGTCCCTCGGAGCCCGTAGCATCTCCATGACAACCCCCGCCAGCCAAAGGTGATTGTGGGGTGGGAGAGACAGAGAGGGCCACGAATCGAATTTGATAATAAAGAAGACCCTCTAAGCTGCCTCGGCCCACGTTCCCATCTCCACTACCCTTAGGAGACACTATAGGAACCCCCCCCCCGTCCTGTCACTGGGACATTGTGCCCATATTGATCCCAGCCAACTGGGTGTTAAATACCTAGGGCCTGTGGGGGCAAATGCATACTGACATGTGAAGGGAGGGGGGCTCAATAGGCAAACGCACCAGAGAAAGGATGGGCCTCTCCCCGTTTAGCCTTTCTCCCTCCATTTTGTTTTCCAAATTACACATCTGCTGAAGAAAGGGATCATTATTGCCTATGCACCTGCCCGTACGACACGTACTGTAGCCTATAGATTGGATGACGTCTGAAACAGATACTACACACTGCTGCTGCACCGCAGCCCAAGAGACAGTTCACTCGCATAGAGAAGTCAGTGTTACAAGTCGCATTTTTTAATAGAAAAAGGTACACAACCGAAATTGGACAAATGCAAAAAGAATTTACTTACAGTATATTTACAGCACTCAAGTACTTTTTTCAGTCACGCATGTTTACTTTCAACATAAAACAGTTAAGGTAAGCCGATGGCTGATAACTTTGAACTGGAAAGAATAGTGAGGCCTAATCAGTACAATACTAGTTTTGCTTATACAGAGTGTGGTCCATCTGTGACATTACAACAATTCCTATCATTGTTCATTCAAATGTAATATTAAATACAGTGAATACATCCCCTTGAAAGGATCAAACCGGTTGTAACATTGTAACAGACTATAAACCAATGATCTCCACAAATGTTATTTGATCAAGTATCATAGGATCACTTATATTTGACAACAGAACTATCTTCATATGAATTCTGTATTTTTACTATGCATTATATTATATATAAATAAATATAAAATATAAACATAACTGTGAGAAAAACAACTGCATAATTTTAGGTAGCAACTTTTCAACAAGCCTCCGAGGCAAACAAAGCACTCAAATTTACTTTCACAACTCACTCGATGTTATTTATTAGGAGCTAGCACAACTGTTACATTTATGAGGTACTCAGCCGTTGGCCCTATAGAAGGGCCTTTCTATAGTGCAATAAGGGGGCCGAGGGGCAGCCCTGTATCGATAGCATTCGTTTAACACCCACAGGTCAGAAGACAATGCCCTGGCATTTTAACTAGCAACTCTAGAAAGAAACAAGGTTTATGATTTAACAAACCTTTTGGATTAGACCTCAGGCCTAAAAAACAAATGCACTGCTGAAGCAGAAAACATTGACAGAAATATGCTGTGAGTGACAGAAATCGTGAATTAAATACTAATTTGCAAATGAAAACACTGGTTACTTCTGCCCATGGCACTGTAAGAGGAAATGTCTCGGCTTGCTGACGGGCTGTATTCTTTACAGAGCCAATCTGTCCTGTTATTGCAGGTCACCCCCCACCAGTGGAACACGTCAGCGGGCTGTACGGGCCCTCCTCCGCTACCCCGATCTGGTTCTCCTGCACCGGGGATGTCCCCCGGCTAACATCCAACTTCAGCGCTGGCGCGCTTGCACCCGATTTCTCGCGGCGCAGACCGGTGGAGCAGAGGGGGTCAGGGGTCATCTCTTGACCTTGGCGTCCTCCTTGAGCTTCCAGAACATCAGCTCCATGCAGGCAGAAGCGTCCTCGCTGGAGTCGTGACCCGCCACTGCAGAGATGCCCACACAAAGAACAGCGGGAGTCAGGCAACTCTAACTTTTTTTTGCTCTGGCACCAAAGGCCCTTGCTCCTCACCGTTGTCCTGGATGATGCGCTTCAGGTGGTCCGCCATCAGGTTCCTCAAGGCACGTTTGTAGGGCAGGCCGAGGCGGTGGGGAAAGACCACCGCCGTGTCCACCACGGTGCTGTGGATGAGCTGCAGGGCACGCGCGCGCGCGCACACACACACACACACACACACACACACAGACTGAACAATTTGATCGTTGAAACCTTCGTTGGTGCAACATTCTCTTTCCATGGCTCTGCCTCACACATGTTGACAACAGATTAGGAACACTAGGTTTATGCTCCCATTTACGGAGCCAGGGCGGTGCAGAAACACCAATATTTTATCAGCACGCACAAAGGACGGTAAAATAGCGAAATGCGAGGAGATATTTGGTGAACTTGGACAATAAAGTGTATTGTCTTACAAAAGCTGACTGTACCTTTAATAACAGAGACAACATAGGGTCATTTCCTGTGTCAGTGTCACATGGTTTTGGCCACTGCCCCCGCCCCTTTAAGAGACCGGAGTGGCATGTTCCGAGTCTATTGAGTCAAATGGAACAAGTGAACGTCAGAATGAGCCATAATCTGTCAGATTACGACACATTCTTTCATCCTATAGTAACCAAAGTACTTTCACTCAATTTGATACCTGGCAACACACTTATGAGATCTGGAAACACAGACGGCTAATAGTAATACTAATTAAATATGAAAAGGTATAGTCAGCTGTCGTGAGATAATGCATGTTGTCACATTCACCAAATATCTCTGTGCGTGCTGGAGAAAGAAGATCTGGCTCTTCTACACAGCCCTGGCTCGGTAAATAGGAACACACTGTAAACAAAGAGGTGCAGACTGAACCACAACAACAACAACAACAACAACAACATCCTAGCCTGCGCTGTTTATCCAATGCGGAGGGGGTGAAAGATCAACGTGAAACGTATTAAGGGACAGTTCAAAGTGTTTTCGTTGTTCATTTGTCTCACAGGTTATTTTTAGATGCAGCGTTCCAAATTTCCAATTGCTGCGTACCTTCAGCGCGGTGAGGTCACTCTCCAGACTGTGGCCAATCAGGACGGACTCTGCGCTGAACATGCTGAGCAGCACCGCCTGCACGTCCCTCAGGGTGATGGTGGCCTCCTGCAGGTCCTCCTCCGTCACGCCCGAGAACCTGCACGCCACATCCCAGCATGCAACGCTCTCATTCCTTGCACACAGTACCTCTTCCTCCCTGTACCTCTACCCTCCCGTACCTCCACCACCCTGTACATTTACCTCACCACCCTGTACCTCCACCACCCAGTACATTTACCCCACCACCCTGTACTTCCAACCCCCTGTACATTTACCCCACCACCCTGTACCTCCACCCCCCTGTACATTTACCCCACCACCCTGTATCTACACCCCCCTGTACCCCCACCCCCATTCAAGTTACTACGATTTGTTGTTTAACAATTATATTTTAAACCTTTATATAGAAATGCAAAATGTGCCTTAAACAATAACAATCTGATGCTGCAAACCGGAATAACTGGACAAGACATTCGACCAGTGGACATGGACATCACAGTAGAAGCATGAAAGTAAAGCTCCAGTCCGCAAACAAAATCTTTATTTTTTGAAAGAGAACTTGCCACTGTGTCTACATTTCATTTCCTGGCTCACGGGCACAAACAAAACTTCAAACTGGTCCAGACCGGTCGTGCAAGTTATTACAACTAACCTGCCGTTGTCCAAAAATGACAGTAACTGCCTAAGCACGGAATGTGTTAACACGCACACACACACACAACACTAACAGGAGTACACCCTAAACACTATAATAACCTCACACACACAGACACAACACTAACAGGAGTACACCCTAAACACTATAATAACCTCACACACACAGACACAACACTAACAGGAGTACACCCTAAACACTATAATAACCTCACACACACAGACACAACACTAACAGGAGTACACCCTAAACACTATAATAACCTCACACACACAGACACAACACTAACAGGAGTACACCCTAAACACTATAATAACCTCACACACACAGACACAACACTAACAGGAGTACACCCTAAACACTATAATAACCTCACACACACACAGGTAATAATGATAATAATGATTATACATTATATTCCTAGACGCCTTTCAAGACACTGAGGGACAGACTGAATGGAGTGAATCACCTACACAGAATTCACCAGAGCCTTTGTGGGTGAATGCGACTATTTTGTTTGTATTTGCTGGCGCAACCCTGTTTATGAAAGCCTACACTCAGAGGTGTGTGTGTGCGTGTGTGTGTGCGTGTGTGTGTGCGTGGCCAAACTCACCGTGTGTTGTAGTCCACCACCTTGCTGGCGGGCTTGACAAACGTGTCATAGATGACCTTCAGGTCCGAGTTGATGACCGTCACCCTGGTCAGCTCCAAGCCCAGCTTGGTGTAACACTGTTATGGAGGAGGAGGAGGAGGAGCGAGAGGAGGAAGAGAGCAGGAGAATGATAAGAGGAGGATGAGGAAGAAGGGAGGATGATGAGAAGAAAGAAGAAGAAAAAAGGATCAAGAAACACAGACATGTTTTTGTTTTTAACTGAGTGATGGACAGGTAAGAGTCTTCTAGTGTTTAACTGAGTGGTAGACAGGTAAGAGTCTTCTAGGGTTTAACTGAGTGGTGGACAGGTAAGAGTCTTCTAGGGTTTAACTGAGTGGTAGAC
>JAODTR010000019.1:2286914-2357019 GCA_025399935.1 Amblyopsis rosae
ATATATAACTGAATTCATTCTTTATTGGAATTTATTTTTATTTATTTTTTTACATATAATACAAAAATACAGTAATTTACTTTGTTACATTTCAGGGCTGCTGTATTTTATAGTTTATTTTGATACACGTATAATTAGGGCATTTGGTATTTTATTGAAAAAATATATTTTGATGTATTTTTGTTCATCCACATGTATTTGATACATTTTTGCTCATCCACACACACACACACACACACACACACACGCACACACACACACAAAGGTTTGTTGTCCAGTCCGGTTCTTTACAGCCCTTAGTCATGTTTTCGGTCCCCATTAAACTGAAAGCATTCAATCATTAATTCAGTCATTCTGCAGGTTTTATAATTTCCTCTGAGTATTTTTTTTTCTATCTTTTCTGCACACAGGACATTGAATTTTGCACTAACATCCAGATACTGTAGGCTTATCCCTATCACAATGGTGACACGCTAGAGGAGGATGTTGTGATTGAAGTCTCACTGCCTTACCCCTTTCCAGACATGAAGGATTCATGATCACAGCAGGCCATTTCTCTCCCACAGGACAAGGAATTTAAAGGCATCTCTGGTGAGGCATCTCACAGCGAGCATCAGTATGGTATTAGCACATGCAGACCCCCTCTTCAATCAACACTCTATATGTGTCCCTGGAGAGTCCTGTGGCATCCATATAGGTCCATAGATAGCAGTGCTTTGATAACCATTAAATATTAGCAAGACAATGCAGCTTCAATTGGAACAACAGTAACATATTGTATTGTGGCAACACTTGACATGATTGTGCACAAACTCAGAGCTCACTGTGTGTGTGTGTGTGTGTGTGTGTGTTTGTGTAGGCGTAGCCATTATGTAAGGAATTGCTGGACTAATATCGACGTGTGATGTTTGCCAACAAGCAACTTACAAATCACAAGGTGATGGTGTGCCCCAGTTACCATGGCAGCAGCCAACCAATCCTGTGTATGCGTTAGTAGATCAGAGGGAAGGGGAGATGAAAGTCTATCATCCCCTTTGTCTGATTGGTAGACACAGCATAGGCTTTTCTCTCTGCTGGGATACACACGGTGTTGTTGGCCTGGCTACATGCGCTCATAGGAAGACATGTTGTTACGCTGCTTGTGCTTGGCCAAGCATTTGCATTTGGAACCATATGAGCTGATGTGCACCCCCACCCCCCATTCCACCCCGCCTCTCCCCTACAGGGCTGTCTGGTTGCCCTGGCAACACAACCTGACAGTGAACAAGATGGCGTCTGACTGGTTGGTACCACTATCCGCATGACCCAGGGCAAAAAATTACTGCTTAAGACATAAAAACACCAATACAATGTGGGGTAGTAAAGAAAAGACCAAATCATTATTTTGAAGATGACATGGTTGTCTGTCTTTAGCTTGTCAGCAGCATCACATACCATTTGACAGATTTGTTGTGTAAAATAAGCAACCAGATACCTTACCAAGACCCCAAGCATTAGCCTGTTGTGAGTACATTTTTCATCCTGTCAACAAATAAGATACAAAACTGAAACGATCAAAACCTATGAGGCGTGGTAAACAAGCCTGCACATGCTCAGATCAGTGCCTTATTCCAATGGAGTCCACAGAAGTCTGGCCTTGTGCTTTATAGATGCTGTACATTTCTTACATCTGCTATAACACATAGGCTACCTAATGTATTATAAATTATTAAATATGTACTGGTATTTACATTATTTTTGTCTTTCCCAGTCACCATAGGCCATATTGACTATTTACACTAGATTAGCTTTTTAAAAGTGTTTTTAAAGTATCCTAAATGTTGTAAAATAACAATACAATGTCAAATAATAATAATAATAATAATAATAGTCAAGTTAGAGAACAGAGAGGGAAGAAGAGAAAGAGGACAAAGTAGAGAAAGAGGGTGTGATACCGGTACTGAATGATGTTTTTAAATGGGGCAGACTGGATATCCAGTATAATGAGCCATCCTACTGGATGAATTATGTCTCCTGTTAGTTTGGACATCTCACAAAAAAACTGTTGATATGCCTATTATATATATGGAGTTTTGGGAAGTAACTGATTACAAAAGAACAGTAACTATAATCAATTACAGTTACCAGCTAAAACAGTGGAATCAGATTACAAGTATTTATTTTAAATGAGATGATTATTTCTAGGACTGAAATTTAAAAGGGAAGTTTGTAGAAAAATATGCATAAAACAATCTGCTGTTCTATTGTTAACCAATCAATACTTGAAATAAAGTGCTACTTTAATCTGATCCCCTGAGGAACATAAAGTATCACAAAAATTGGTAGATTTGTCGTGCCAACGCAGTAAATTGCTTTGGATGGCATTTCAAAGAACAGTGTTTAGGCGTTAATCTAAAAGTAATGGAAAGTAATCAGATTATGTTACTAAATAAAGGTAATCCAAAAATTACATTGCTGATTATAATTTATAGCCTGGTAACTAGTAACTGTAACAATCTACATTTAAAAAGTAACCATACCCAACCCTGTAGGTATAGGTATGATACTGTATGTAAACCATATATTTAATTGCATATATAATATTTAGTACCATTCTGATATAATTCATCCTCTATAATAAAGCACTAAATGCTGTCTCTTCTCCCGACTGGCTTTGGCAACAGTTGATTCAACAGCTGGCTCCGCTGGTTCACAGGTTCGTCCAATCACCTGACCAGATTTTTTTAAAGTGCCTGCCCTTTTCAAACAGATTCAACGGATGGCTCCCCAGATGGTTGTGTGCATAGAACTATATGGTTGTGTGTAACAACCATCTGGGGTGTCAGGTTGTATTTTTCTGCCCCGTCTACAGTCATTATCAGCGCAACGATTTGAAACTGTTCCAATTTCTGATTGTTTGGCTGGAGATTGTACTCTGCCGTGCAAGACTCTTGCTTGAAAACTAAATCATAGCAACACATTTCTGATATTATTTCAAATAGAAATATTTCTAAATTCATTGTGCTTACTTTGTGTATTACTTTTTACGTCTTATTTCTCAAATGAATATTTTCAAAGAAAGCTGTTTATATGCTGTAAAATTAAAATGATGAGACATTGGTGAATAAAGACTGCACACTCCAAAATTATGATTGGGGAAATCTTAAACCGAGTATAAAGCCTGGAAGACACTGGAGGAAAGGTAAACTGGAGTATTGTTACATAAAGGCATCAAACTTCCAGTCATGGAGGGTCAGTCAGTGAGTCAGTTAAAGGTTAGGCTAAATATTAAAGCTTTGTCTTACTGTTTTCAATGTTTTAAATGCATACTGTTTAAGAAAACATTTACTTCCATTCTTTAATAAATAGTACAAAAGTCACCTAGCCAGCTTATTCGCTACTAAACATTCTGTAAATATTGTATGCTAACTAGCCAGGAATAGCAGAACAGTCAGATATGATGCATTAATTTGCCATGGAAGGCTCACATGCCTGCCTGCTAGCATAATCAGTGTGCTAATGTGTCACAACCACACCCCTCTTTCACAACCACGCCCCTATCCATGATAATAGTCACTGCAGCCTGGGCCTCTAGGGACCATTTCACTCACGGTTCCCCCCACCCCCTCCCTCTGTGTGTGTGTGTGTGTGTGTGTGTGTGTGTGTCTGCGTGCGTGCGTGTGTGTGTGCGCGCCGGCGCGTGTGTATGTTATGTTTTTTTTGTATTCCTGTATGTGCAATGCAAATTATAGCACCTAAACTATCATATTGAATTGTACCATTCAATAGGACCCAACCCACAGGCCTATGCCCTAAGTGTAGCCTATGGGCGTCAAATTGCAGTACAAATCAAATTAGCGCAGCTGTATATTTTCTTAAGCATATAGCATAGCATAGCCTATATGTAGCCCATATATTACTATTAGTATTACTACCATATCATGTATTCGGTGTTCGAAGACAAAAGCAAGAACACACACGAGTCGTTTTCTTACCACCTGGCAAAATCGAGACAATCGAAGAAACACCGGACGGTTCCGCCGATAGAATAACGGCCGCGCACGTTCAGATGACCTTGTTAAAGGCAGAACGCATAGCTCACTCCTCCTGTTCAGCGCAGTGAGTCCAAATAGTCTATATAAAATAAAATACATAGGCCTATGTAGGCTAGGCTATAGGCTGCTACTCTCTCTCTCTCTCTCTCTCTCTCTCTCTGTCTTCAATTCGGTCCTAATTAGCATCTGATCCCTCCTAATTAAAATTCTCCTCAGGAACGCAGTCTGCTAGATTATGTGATTATGTTCGGTGGATTCACGGTCACCGTATTAGAATAAGGATGGCGGTTCTCACCTCATGTTTCTGTCCGGTCTGGTAGAACTACCGGGGCTGTCCACAGTAACGCGTGCGAACCGTCAGGAGGATGCTGCCGCCTGCCGAACCCAGTAGCCTACTGATGCTGGAGACTGACGTCACTGGTGCGCTCAGTTTCTCTATGTTGAGCGTTCTCTTTTGTTTCTTTGTTTATATGTGGAGCTTTCACTGCCTTTCTCAATATTTCCATTCCGATCAACAGGCACAGAAAAATGTGCTCTATCGTGAAAAGGTGAAATGACAGGTTTATTTATACCTGGGTGTTGTCTACTTGTGCTACCATATGCTTCCTCTAGAGGGAGACACTAACTCTCGTATGCAGGTGCATTTCATTTTTTTCTTATCTAATTCAATTGACAAAGTGAAACAAACTCATATTTCGTGGATTAGTTACACACTAAGTGAAAAAGTTAAATGGACTGCTGACTGCATGTATCCAAAGCGTTATTTGCCTCACATTCACCCATTCACACACACATTCATACACCGATGGTGTTGTGCAGTTAGGGTCAGGTGTCTTGCTCAAAGACACTTGACACTTGAGGAGGTAAGGTGTTGGCGGGGTTCGAACCAGCGAGTTCTTGATCACCTATCGCCCCGCTCTAACACTGCAAATGCGAATATGACGTAAGACCAGTGAAAAAAAGGAATATTAATACAGACATGTGGGCCTTCTGCAAAGTATGTTCATCAGTACTTGGTTGGGACTCTTTTTGCATGCGTGACAGCATCCACGCGGCGTGGCATGGAGTCGATCAGCCTGTTGCACTGCTGAGGTGTTATGGGAGCCCAGGTTGCTTCGATAGCAGCCTTCAACTCGTCTGCATCAACTCCTATTAGCAGTTCCACAGTCTCGTTTGATAACAAAGTGTGATCGTGCCTTCTCGGTTATTGCCCCGAGACTGTGGAATAGTCTTCCCCTTGCTATTAGGTCATCTATCACCATCGATACGTTTAAGTCTCGTCTTAAAACTCATTTATACTCATTGGCATTCAACTAGGTCTTGAGACACGTGCTTGTTTGCTTTTATGTTTTAATTGTTGTTGTATGTTGTATTTTATTGCATTTTCTTGCCTTGCTCTGTACAGCACTTTGGTCACCATTGGTTGTTTTTAGATGTGCTATATAAATAAATATACATGACTTGACTTGACTTGCATTGTTGCGTCTTGTGTCTCTCATCTTCCTCTTGACAATATCCCGTACTACACATTTTATAAGTGGTTCAGGTCAGGCACAGTAATCCCATGGTAAGTGAACAGGCATTGGTAGCTTTGGCAGTGTGGGCAGGTGCAGTCATGCTGGAAAATGAAATAATGAAATTGCATCTATAGTGTCACTGTCCATTGATTTGGTTGAGTACTGTGTATATTGTATATGTATGACAAAAAAAAGCGCAAATCATTATTTTGTTAAGGCTGTTGTTCTCCAACCCATAACCAAAGCACTTTAGCACCATTTAATCTCAACTGAGCATAAAATATAAGTATATCACTGAGACACATTGGAACGGACAGGCAGTATCTCTGTTGCACATTTATAAACCTGTTGACTTGTTATAGTGCCACTATAAGGCCAGTATATTGAATATACTGGCATCCATCACCAACCAAGAATATTACATTTATTCAAATGAGTATCATTCAATTTGACACATCAATCACATTACTCCAATGTTCTCCATCAAGGTCAGCCTTATAATCTGACCATTAATAATGCCTGGCAACATCAATAAATGGCTTATGTTCACCTCTCACATTAAAACCACAAAAAAAAGCAATCCAAAAATGGAAAAGGATCGATGGCAAACATTTATTTACAGTATTTCACAAATTCACAGCCATTGAATAACTGTTAATATATTCTGAAACCAGACAGGTTTTTACAACAGAATGCATACTTTTTCCCCCACTGGTTACGAGAAAGCATGCCTGTGGGAGATACATTAATATGTATGGCTTAAATTATACAGTTTCACAGTTTCAAGAAAAGTAATGGCAATGCTCACTTTAAGATTGTAGTTAAATCCCCAAAAAATTATTTACAATTACACCCTCTGAAGCTAGGCCATATGAGCATACTGAGCAATTACTATTTGGAAATCCGTACAACACACAAGTCAAACCTTCCTTCAGAGTCAGAAACCACACCGATAGAACAAAAAAAGAATATGAATAAATTAGAACACAGTACTGTTTCTTCAATGCTCTCCTTTCCTTGTCAATTATAACTAATTTCTCTTTTTGAGGCCAGTAAACATTGGATGTAAACGATGTATCAATTGGATATTTAATACTTTATGTTTGCATCCATCATAATTGGCCTAAGTAAAAATTTGACTTTGGCAAAGAGAGAACAATAAATACTAAATAGTAAAGCTTCTGTAACCACTCCGTCCTACATTATCTTTTTGGATTCTCTCAGATCTCAAGTATTACAGCACAAAATACAATGCCTCATTCCAATTGCGAGTACTTCATCTATCCAATAGTATTGTTGTTCACACAATAACACAAATAAATAGCTTAAAGGCTTATCGATATATTCAGAAATTCATTAAGTTATTTTGCAATGGCTTTTGGTGAATTATCCTTATTTTGCTTTGTACAACACAGTACGATAATATAAACAAATCTCAACAACCAAAATGGAAAAGATACTGGAATGAACAGAGTTAATTATATTAATATACAAATTGGACTGTATCTGAAACATGCCTGTATGTGTGTGTGTGTGTGTGTTCTGTCTGCGTCACAATGGCTTTGTGAGTCCTCCTACACAGATAGGGTCCCACTCCTCTTTATTTGGGGGCCAGGGGGTTATCTGGGTTGCTGGGCGTGGGCGCATCACTGTAGAAGTTTTCTATCTGCTCCTTGTACATCTTCAGGACCACTGGCCTCTTCAGCTTCATGGTAGGGCCTGACACACACACACACACACACACACACACACACCTGATACATTAATGCTATTAATAATATAACAGTACAGTATATCTCACCCCCTTCTGGTGGTAAAACTAATGCCTAGTTTGATGCTGGTGTATAATGTTTGTGATTTACACATTGTGTCAAGGTTGTCACTGTGAACTCATTGTGAACTCACTGATACTAACAACTCACTGAAGACTATAGAAATGACATTAGCAACAGTAGCACAATAACTAGCTATTATAATATCAAGGTAGGATAGGGTATCCTAGACCTACACTCTTCTAAATATTGTCAGTATGATAGAGATGATGAGACTGTATGTTTAGGTCCTCCAGTCAATATCAAATGATAAACCCCAAACATGTCATTCATCTGACCTAGCTCTCCACCACTGGTGGAGAAGTCTCTATCGAGAACGATCCACTTCTGGATGCGCTGGGCGTTGGAGGTGGCCTTCTGGTTGACACGGTTAATGCCGTCCTGGATGGCGGTGTGGACCATGTGGTCGCGGCCCCCGCAGATCTCAGAGACGCGCATGGAGTTGCTGCCCAGCCTCTTGCACAGCTCCACAGCCTCCGCTGTCAGCTCGTCTTCTGGGGAGCCTGTTTCAGCATTCACGTGGCACTGGGGACATTAAATACACCACCATGTTAAAGTTTAGTGCTGCCACTGTGTCATTCCTGATGCACCAGGTGCATTTGACTTGTGTTCAATACACTGCATTTAGAGCAATGTGAAGAGATTGTAATATTTTACAGTTCAGTGATACAATCTCTCAAGTGTCCTCTTCGCCAATACTTTGATGTCCTAAACTGTGTATGCTAACATATCCAGATAACTCCTCTATCTAATAGAGAAAGAACAATAGCTGGTCTATGTCTACTACAGCCAGATGCGCGATTGCCATGGCTTGCATACATATACTATATATATATATATATATATATATATATATATATATAGATAGATAGATAGATAGATAGCTAGATAGAGAGAGAGAGAGAGCACCCTTGTATGCGTACGAGGGAGTCTTGGTAATACCTACACTAGTGGGTACAATGGGATATACCCATCCATAAAAGACATGTACTGATAACTAAACTGCTACTGGAATATGTGCTTCCTCCATCAGATTAGCTTGGTGCTATACCATGGTGCAAACGTTCTGTCATAGCAACAAAAAGGTTTTAATTTCTCTTACATTTCTTTCATCTGATTCTTTTAACAATTCTTATTAATTAATGTAATTTCAGTATCATGTTATGTATCTTTATTGTATTCCATTATACACCTGTTTAAAATGTTCTTTTATATTTTAATCTGATCCCTTTAACCATTTTTATTAATGTTGTTTCTCTGTATTTCTGTATTTGTTTATGGAGAGTACAACTGTATATTATTATCATCATCATTATTTATAATGAGCGCATTAGAATGAAAGTGATTCAAAATACACTTTTCAAATACAGTATCAGTATATCTGTTCTAGCGACATCTCAATCAGATGTCATGCAAACGTGTGGGATAACATGATTGGCTGGGAGGCCTTGCAAAAGCTCTTGGCAGAGGATAGTGTACACAAACACTGTGCTTTTCAAGTCCACCACATCTCATATTACACAGCATGAGCTGACCTTAATGGTGAGCAGCATGGACAGGAACTTCTTCTTGTCTCCGATCAACATGGCATTGCTGATAAGTGGGACAGCCTCCTTCACAGCATCCTCGATGGGCACAGGAGGAATATTCTCTCCCCCGGCGGTGATGATCAGCTCTGCAGAGTACAGGGGGACAACCGGTGTAAATAAACTAGGGTTGCAACCTTGTGGAACCAGGCTTTGTCGGCCTCTAGGTATCCTACTGATCAGTCTCCTGGATGGGTCATTGGCCGGTTCTAGGTAGGGTGTGGTTGAATGCATGCTATAGGCCAGGGCTGTCAAACACAATCATACTAAGAATATCAAATAAAGGGTCACACATTGATCCTTATTTTTTAATCGTTTGCATTGTCTATGACTGTTAAACAAAAATAGCATACAAAGAGTTACTATAAAATAATTCCAGAAGTCTATTTGGGCCTCATAATGTTGAGGTTATAGGTGCTATAGTCCTGCGGTGCTCCATGCAATAGAAAATGCCTTTGAAATATATTTATACCCATCAAGTTATCTTATAATCTTAGCTGTCATATTTTTGCTTGGCTGAGGTATCGTGTTCACGTAGTGCATATACAAGTACTTCTGAGGCCTATATTTGCGGTACAAGAGGTACACACATTGTGCAGACTGCAGCTTACCTTTAATGCGTCCCGTGATGAAGAGAAAGCCATTTTGGTCGTGCTTTCCCAGGTCACCAGAGTGCAGCCAGCCCTCATCATCCAGGGCCTCCTGCGTCTTGTCGACCATGTTGAGGTAGCCCATGAAGACGTGACGTCCCCAGAAACAGAGCTCACCGTTACCCTCCTCGTCCGGGCTGTGCAGCTTGGTCTTGCAGCCTCCGATCTCCTTCCCACAGCTGCAGACAAATAGGGTTGATTGGTACTATGGGATTTATTATCTGTACATCAACAGGTTATAAAAACGTAGTCAAATTCATCTTAGGCATGTTTTTGTGTTAGCAGACAAAGGTGACAAGGAGACACCTTCACACAATACAGAGTCGGTCAGTCAGAGTGTGACAGTCAACAGTAGGCCTGTTCTATAATGCATTTGGCCCATCAATGGACGGAGCACCAGGTGCGTCCAGCAGGTGGAGCATGGAGACGTGAGCACAGATACCTGGTGAGCCGGACGGCCTCGGGCAAGGAGATGGTGTGAGGGCCGCTGCTCTCGCTCATGCCGTACAGCTCAAACAGGGGGATGTCCAGGCTGAGGAAGAACTCCAGCGTGTCTTTGGTGATGGGAGCAGCGCCTGTGTAGCACTTGTTGCAGCGGTCCAGGCCCAGTGCCTTGCGCACCTTCTTGAACACCAGCTTCTTGGCCACGCGGTAGGTCAGGGGGGTGCGCCCCATGGCTCCACCTCTACAGGTGGGGCAGGGCAGGAACAAGTGTCATTCAGGCATTGACGTGGTTAATGCATCATGCAGTAGAGCTGCAACTAACCATTATTTTCATTATCCAACAGTCTGCCGATTGTGTTTGCAATGGATCGATTAGTTGACTTGTATTTATACCACAATATTTCTTTTCAGTCATAATTCTAAGAATGTCGAATCATAAGACTCAAATCTGCCATCTTTATTATGAGTGTGTGTGCATAAACCCACAGCAAAGCAGTCTTAAAACGACTTAGCTGAACAGAATTACTCACTCAAATAAACTGAGAAATAACTACAAAAAAATAAAATACAAAAATCTTAATTATTAAAAAAGAGTACTTGAAATATACCTATTCGATACCGAAATTGGTACTCTATATACAGTGTGTGTGTGTGTGTGTGTGTATGTATATATATATATAGACACACACACCCTATTTTTGTTGTCGATTATTATGGATAACATGGATTAGTTGCTGCAGCATCTATCATGGAGCGGTGTACATACTGGTTAATCCTGCTGAGGTTGGTCTTCAGACCCACGTCTTTGGCCCAGGAGGCTACGTTTCTGCGCACAGCAGAAGACTTGGCCCCAATGGTCTTCATCTTCTCCTGCATCTTCTCCCAAACCCTTGGCACGCCCATGAAGGCTGTAGGACGCACCTCCCTCAGTGTGTTCACCAGGGAGCCCTGCCAAGACACACACACACACAATTGTTTATGTAGCTCACATCTTCTGCTGCACTTGTTCATACTGTTCTTATAATACAGTAGTTCTAAATTAGACGCAGTAAACCTGGCTAAAATGGTGTCATTTGTGAACTTGTCATTAGATGGCTGGTTCCCACTGACACTATCTTACAAGATGGGTGTGCACAGGAATCTGTAACAACCCTAGGCAGCTACAATGTATCACTTTCCAGTTTAGGAACCCCTACTCTAAATAAGTGGGATGTGTAGGCCTGTCACGATATTCATTTTTTGTTGGCCGATTAATTGTCCCAGAAATAATCGTGATAAACGATATTATTGTCATTTTAAGGGCAGACAAGAAAATACAAGCATGGAATGACTGACTATAGGCCTAATCCAAGGAGTCGACCAGGGAAGCAGGGAGAAGTTTAACTGAAACACGAGAAACATTTTATATTAATAGTAGCTATTGTCAAAAAAAGCATCCAACACACTGTCGTGGTAAAGGTTGGTTGTGAATTACGTATTGATGTGCCCTACACCAGCGACAAGGATTTTGTCCAGACAGAGCAGTAGCTTAATCCAGTAATTTAGGATGAAAGTGCAACGCAGTTCATATGTTTGGGAGTTCCTAGGCTATGTGGGTAAGCAGTGTGCCTTACAAAGCGAACTCAAAATTGTTATCATTCAGAAACGGCAAAATGTCAACTTACTATAATCATGTCAGGTTTGCAGTGACATATTCCAGATTTCCTGTAGACCGGTAGACATTATAACTAGCAGCAAAATGATAGAGGTGAACGTTCATGGCGAACATGTTTGCTTTGACCTTGAATGTTGTGTATGGTGGCTCAACTATTGTTGAATGTAAAATATGACACTGCATGTTGATGGGATTGACATCAGAATAAAAAAAGTCAAAAAGCTTTTGTGATTCAGGAGTAGGCTGAACACTTATTACATTACACCATGCCGTTATGTCAACACAAGCAACATTTATGAATGTGAAAGGCGTCCATTACTATGTATCTAAGGAGACCTGCGTGAGCGTTACACCACTAGAGGGCAGCTGCACATGCACATGCACTAGTACAGCTGGTGCAAACACGGTGTGGATACAGTGTGAACGTGCCAGGGCTCAGGCCTCAGGTTGCGTCTCACCTTGAGGGCGTCTGACTGGGCGAAGTGCGTGGAGCCCCCGACGTTCATGGTGACCCAGATGTCCACCATCTGAGCAGCGATGTGGCTGAGGGGCAGGTAGCTGACCACTGACTCCTGGGCCTGGGTGGCGTCCGTCAGGCGCACGTGTCGGCCCGTGGCCAGCGCTGTCCACGTCAGCTAGGAGACGCATAGGGGGCCCGAGTTTAGCTGCATGCTTAGCACGTAGCCAAAGGTCGAGGCAGGACATGCCATAATGTGTCCACATAACAGGGAGGGTCATGTAAAGTGCTCTATTAAAGGTGCTTTACAGCTGTGTCTCTTAGGGCTTTACTACACCTTTCATAACAGGGGAAGTTAACTACTACTGTCCACTGGTTAACTGTCTACTATTAAAATACCATTTACACCAATATAAGGTACTCTATGGCAGTTCAGATATGCAACAGTTTTAAGTACAGGGTTCCCACTCTAAGTCAATTGTCAAATTTCCTGACATTTCCCTGACTATAAATCAGAATTTCCATGACCTATATTGAATGGAAAAACAGACCACTGTCTGCGTTCAAGGGCTATAGACAGCATGGCAACAATAAAACAAACTTAACATGAATGTTACATTTTGCAAAGGCACTATAAAAGTGGTTAAACTGAGTAGGGGGGGAGATCTCCCTATGTGGGTTGTCTGGGCGTCCTCCCCCATGAAAGTTTGAGCATAACACTTTATTTTACTGCATGCTGGTCCATTTTAAAGCACAAACGTATGCCTTTTCTCCATAATATTATGGTGGAAATGTCTTTATGTAAAGGAAAACACAAAATCCAGTGTGACAGAACACTGTATAATCCAGAAAGGCTCTCAGGAATTATGTATCGTTTAAAATGTTCCTGCATCAACGTTTCTCACTTAATACTATTCCTGCTGAGTCAAATAACATAGGCATGCTTCACTCTTTTGTCCTATTCTTTTGTTTGGGAAAGAAACAAGCATGTGGCTCTTATGCACATTACTGACACTGTGGCACTTATTCACATCAGCGGGACTCGTTGAGACCTCTCAGTATAATTAAGAATGAATGGCAACTCAAATTTAAACATGCTGCAAATAAAATTCCCTGAAATTCCATGATTCAACTCCCTTTCCATGTCTGGAATATACTTTTTTAAATGCCATGATATTCCAGAAGGTCCATGACCCGTGGGAACCCTGAAAGTATCTTGATGCAGTTAGGCATTTCTATCAACAGCCCATTAGAATTAGAATGATACAGAAGACACAGGCACACAACTCGACTGCACGGACCCTCCCTGTTGAAGCAAACATAAACATGCAGGGGTGGGGACGGTCTTAAACCAGCTAGCATCTAGAGTGAGTGACTTACATTGTCGTGGCTCAGCATGACTGCTTTGGGTTGCCCTGTGGTTCCTGAGGTGTAGATCAGTGTGCAGCACTGGTTGGGCTTCTGGCTGGAGATGATGGCATCTAGAGGAGCATCGGGCTCCTCGCGCCCAAGCTCCATAAACTCAGCCCACTGTGTTGCAAAACAACAACATTCATTTGATTCCATTGTTCAAGTCTGTAGAAAGGATACGCTGGTGAAAAAGGAACAATTACATACAAAAGGTCTTGCCATTTCACATGTTAAATATATATTTAACACTTCAGAAATAAAATGTGAATAATAGAACTTCACATTAATGTATCCATGTCAACTGTGTGTAGATGTATTTAAGTGTGTAATCTCTTACCGTGTACAGATTAGGTTTCTTCTCCTTCAGGGCACATTTGTATTGGATAATGGCTTTCAAGTGAGGCAGCTGGTCTCGCACCTTGACAAACAGAGTGCATTCTAATCACTACAATCAGTCAAGATCAAGGTTAAGATCAGTCTGCAAAAGAGAGCACATCTATACCCAAAAATATACACATTCTACATATTATGTAATGTACAGACAGAGAAAGTTACTTTTATTGAATTATTTTCAGTCTGAAGCCAACTGATCTTACCTGAAGTATTTTTTCCAGCTGTTTGTGGTTCTCCACTAAAATGACATTTGCTTTGCAGTTCTCTGCTACATACTGGCACGCCTCTGGAGAGTTAGTGGTGTAGATGCCAACAGCAAATCCGCTACAATAGCCAAGGCAAGACAGTTGGAGTTAGGTGATCAGTGATGATAATGTGATGGATGGTTCAAATAATAGAACAACCCCCAGATGAGAAGGAGATGTACACCTGGGTGGCCATTAGGGATGTTCCTAGCGAGTAATTTCATAGTTTTTTCACCGACATTTTAAACGTAGACTAGTCAATTAGTCTAAAAATACCAAAACACTCAGAAAACCGTCCAAATTGATCACAATCAGCCTCAACATTGTCAGCGTGTGTACATGTTGCAGGTCTCTCCCTACCTGCTGTTTTGTCTCAGTGGGTGGAGATCACGTTATAGCTTTCACTTTCTCCTCATAAAAAAAAATTATAATCCGCTTCATCATCGGAAGATGAGCAGTTACAGTAGCCTATGGCACAACAGTGGCAGAGTGCAAACTCAGCTCCGTTATTCACAGGCAGCGGGACGAGAGCATTATGAAACTCTTCATTTTTAATGATTCTGTATGACTATGCTGCATTGGCTGTGCTGAAAAGCGTTAGCTAATTAGCTTGCTGTAGCTAGTTTAACCTAGCTAAATGCTATTTAGCCTAACTTTAACAAAAGGTGAACAAAGTCAGAAACCCGACGGCCCAATTTTTTACTATATTAAATGCAGTTGTACTGTAAGGTTAGATCGAAACAGAGAGGTTCAAATTCGTTTGGATAATGCATGATGCTGCACTGCAAATTTCAACTCCAAGTAGTCTTCTGCGAGCAGAGCTAGTGGCAACATCAATGTTTGCCACTTTTAGAATTGTCCCAACTCCCTCGCTACTAGGAACGAAGGCATGGAAAATCAAGCGCTACCAACTCCCCTCACAGCGTCAACATATTGTTTTGTGTGTTTCATGTACAGGCTAAGGCAGGAGATACTGACTGAGCAAATACTAACTACAAAAACAAAAAGTATCCGTTTAACCGACTAGTATTTATTGTGCTGACTAGCGATGGTCCCAGCGTTTAACCGTTTAACAGACTAGTCGCACATCCCTAGTGGCCATAAGGTGTTCTGCATCGCAGCACCAAACACTACACCACAAACACTAAAAATATTTAGTTCACAACTGGTTAGACTATAACAAGCCATTCCAGTATCACTGCATTCTTACTTAAGGCCAGGAGAGCAACCCCTAGAACAGCAGGTTGCCATTGTGTCAGGAAGCTTCACACACACACTGAGCATGGCCTGTCAACTAGGGATGTCACAATCCAGTTTTTTCAGTACCGATACCGATCCAGATTCCGGCACTTTGGGTATCGGCCAATAACGAGTACCAATCCGATTTCAGTGTTAAATTAAGTTTTAAGTTAAGTTGCAAAGTAAATGAGAGCCAATCTCTATTTTAGGACTAAGATGCATTTTATAAACCTGCTGCTGATAGCGTGGCCTAGGTAGGTTAGACATGGCTGAGGTTGACAATAGACCTACGCATGTACATTCATTTAATTGGATCAGCCCTATGGATCGGTTACAACTGTATAATTGTCTCCGATACCGATCCATCTATTTAAGTCAGTATCGGACTGATTTCTGATCTATCATATCAGTGCCAACCCTACTGTCAACCCAATGTGGCCCCAAGGCAGGTTCCCAGCACTCTGACTCCCTGAGGGCTCAGTGGAAGAAGGCAATGTGATGTGCTGTCACAAAAGCATCTCAGCTCTGTGATTCCAGAAAGAAGCTGCCCTTATCTAGACACTGGATTCTCAATTTGCTCAAATGTATTCACAGATGGTGTCAATGCTGTAGGTTCTACTGGGGTTATACACATATGTGTATACATGTCAAAGAATAATAACATGTAATTTTAGTACATATTACGGGTGATCAACTAAGAATTTTTGCGTAAATTACAGCCGATGCAAACACCATGGAGGCGGCAGTATTTAAATGAGAAGTTTGCGTGTTTTAATGGTTTCCCGCCGTGGAGAGTCAGGACGCAAAGCATTCTGACATTCTGACTAAACGCATACTCAATACGATGGAATTAGAGGTGTTGGTGGAAGAGACAAATAAACATATTGGTGAGCTACAGCAGAGACGTGAATGTAACAAGAAAAAACACCATAAGGAAGAGTATCTGTGAGAAAGTAAATCCCGTAGGTAAAACAAAAATGATCTCAGAACAGAATAATGGCAAGACTTAACCCTCATGTTTGGGGTATGTGAGACCCAATATATGAATGTGTGTTTATTTATTTTTTTCTTGTTGTTGTTACACATAGCCTAGCCTAGGTCTGCCGTCATTGCATAGAAAAACACCTTTACCTAAACAATACAATAGCCATTGGCCACGTATCAGCTGTCGCTGTCTGCTCTGTGTGTGTGTGTGTGTGTGTGAGTGAGTGAGTGAGTGAGTGAGTGAGTGAGTGAAACGAGCACAGGAGCAGCGCAGCACTTTAATTGTCTTATGTCAGCAACACGTGTAAATACAATATTATCGCTGTCAGAAAAACGATATAGGTTATTTTCATATATCACACAATAAGTCGATATAGTAACAAACACACACACACGCACACACACACGCACACACACACACACACACACACACACACACACACACAGACACACACACAGATCCTCACCCTGCCAAAATGGCACCAATGTCAGCGATGAACCACTCTGCAGAGTTGAAGCCCAGAATGCCCACGCCGTGATAGCGTTCCAATCCAAGCTGAGGGACGACACAAACTGGGTCTATAACAACTACTAACATATCAGATTAACAAAGTCACCAATGAAAAACACACTTGATCTTTTAGCATTCTGTGGTATAGTGTGCATTGCTGTGAGGTGTGTGTGTGTGTGTGTGCACGCGTGCGTGTGCGCGCATAAAGGCCCTTTTACACTAATCTGGAGGGGCGAGAACGAGACTCAGTGGTGAGTTGGATAATGTGTCACATTTTGTGACTTCGTGTAGCCTATACAGGTCGGCGTAGTGCCCATGCTATCATTTTTGAGTGCTATTAAATAAAGCAGGCAGGCTGGTATCAACATGGAAATCTCCATCTGTAATCAGCTATCCCAGAGGAGCCCTTGTAAATGTATACCATGTAGCTAACGTTACTGTAGCCTACACAGCGACAAGAAGTAGCTACATGTAGCAGAAATGTCAGGCTGTATTTCAGGATGAAACTCACGCAGTTCAAATGATATGGATCGTACTTTCTTATTACTTTACTTACGTACTTTGTTATTATAAATCCAATCCATGTTCGTAGCAATGCCAGCGATGCAATCTTGTTATAAAAAACTGTCAACTGTCAAATAGATATTTACTTACTGTAGGCTAATCATACCTGATGTTTGCAGAGATAGGCTACTTCCCATGTGTTGTCTTACATTCTGTAGATTTTTTAGGTGTTTATCGAAGCTTTACCGGCTGATTGCAATGTAAACAGAATGTAAACAGGTCCGCTATTGTCATGTGACACCAATAGTTCGTTGTGATTGGTTAAACACATTTCATTGCCAGGCAAAAGTAAAAAAAAAAAAAAGCATTGCAAACATTCACGCTGTATGTATATGGTGTAATTTACTATAATGCATTTAAAATAATGAACCGTTGCTTTTTCGCATCACTTTTTCTTGGTGTAAAATGGCCTTAAGAAAGACTATCATACACTGTATATAATAACATGAATGGCTTAGGTTTCACATATTGACCCTGCATTTCATTTTCTGTGGTTAATTTCTTTAGCAAAATACAAAACTTAAGTGTCTTATTGCTTTAATAACTAGACTGGCCTACACAGGCCTTTATTTAATTCCTTTCACACACCTGGCTCAGAAAAATGAATACTACTAAATTTATTATTTAAGACAGTATGCATATTATCTATATCTTAGTATAATAAGTACTTCTTTCATTCTTTACTCTAGACAGTTGTTAATTCAGTCGGGCACCACTAGTTAACTGTGACGCAGATTTTAAACAGAGACAACGTGCCTTTCAGATACTATTTGACATAGCTGAACAAAAAGGAGCGAGTAACAAGTAATTTGCATAGAGAATTTTTATTATCGAGTTAATAGAATTTGTCGATAAATCGTTTCAGCCCTACACATAACTAACTTTAAACTAAACTTGAAATTGATACAGGATTATTAAAAGTACCTAGCTAGTGCATTCAGATATTATAGGGAGTTGTACTGTGTGTGTGTGTATGTGTGTGCGTGTGTGTTTGGGCATGCAGACGGATGCATGTGAGCATGTGCTTCAGGCTTTGTGCCCTCACCCACACACACACACACACACACACACACACTTGTTAGCCTATTGTGCCCATGCTGAGTGTTGAATCTCTTGATACTGTACATAACCACACATCCTCTATTTTCAGCTGGGGGCTGTTCTGAGCTGCCTCCCACACTGGCTAGTAGACCCACACAGCTGACTTTTAAACCTGGTCTTTAGTTGTGAGGTTAAAAGTGACTGTCGATGTCTTTGACCTTTTGAGGCTGGAGCTGTGAAGCACAATTCACAATAGGCCTTTTCTTCTGCATAAAGAGCAGTTCTGTTATTTTATTGCTACTTTAAGAGGTCCTAATGTCTGTACAAACTAGAGTACATCTGCTTGGAACAACTGCACTACTATCATGTCAGATAGTCTGGCTAGTACCGTACCTTAAGGAAGCTCTTGGCAGCTTTGCGACAGGACTGGTAGTATTCTCTGTAGTTCAGCGTCTTCTTTTGCTCTCCCTCCTTCCAGCTCAGAGCAGTGAGGTCACCAAAGCGATCCACAGCCGACGTAAACATTTGGTTGACTGTCAAAGGGGGCTCTGCAGCAACACCCGACTCCCCCATTCTTAGCTTTACCTGGCCGTCTTCCCGCGACGTCCACAGTCCAGGTTCCTCCCTTAACGGCAGGGACAGAGAGCCTGGGTGCTGATGGGCACTCACTGGGTGACAGGAGAACAGGGAAGCATGACAGGATTATCATCCCGATTATCATCAGTATATGCTCAGAAACTCTTACAATGGAACTAATACTACAAACATCATATAACAAATATATATTGCATCACAGGACAAACATTTGTTGTTTATTTATATTTATATATATACATATATATACACACATACATACAGTAGCATAAACAAACACTACTGAAGATGGTGTTCATTTTCTTAACATTTTTTTGATATTGCCACAGGTAACAACTACATTTTAATGAAGGATAATGTTATATTATCATTGTATTACTGTGTCATAACCATGTATTATGTATCTATGCTCCAGAATATGGCATGCACATTTTATACTAACTAACTAGACTTGAAATAAATTAAATTACCAAATAAAACAACTGAAATCATCCCACAATGATTTATCTCACACAGGGAACTTAGCTGACTGCAAACATACGTAGAAGTATACACAAAATCTTATCACATATCCTGTTCTGAACTATGGGGTTTGCCTTATGTGTTGCGAGGAAGTGGGCTAAACAGGCAGTGAACTCCACATTCTTCCCCAGTATAAATCAACTTCCTTTGTCCTGCATTTTGTAACTATGTGCAAGAAGCTTCCTGGTTCTAACTTTTAATCTCAGATAAGTATTGGAGCCAAAAACTGTGTTAACATTTGAACATGTGCTAAATCTACAATACATGGGTATTACATACATTTGTGGAATTAAAATAAAATCCCAGAATGTCATATTGGGTTAAACTATATGATCTTATTGTTCTCGCTTTGTTTTATAAGATATGTTGGAGGCTGAGAGAGGCTCAGCAACTGAGTAACATTGCCTGCAGAGATGGGAGAATATAACATTTGCCCTTATATCACAATAAATACACTCAAAATTATTTTATCAGTGAATTAACATTATCGGGATGATCTTGAATATTCCCACGAGAGACCTCACTAACATACAGTCTAATTGATTCAAGATTCTAGATTCAAAACTAAGGAACAAACAATATATACGTTTATAGGATATGTAACTCAGGAGTATTGAAAACTACACTTGATGCGTGTGTGTGTTTGTGATAGAAGGCTTCACCTGTGTGTGTGTTTGAGCGCTGTTCATTGTGGATCTCAGGCTTGCTGGAAGGGACATCATGACTGGCTGCCGTCTCCTCGCCAGCAGACTCCTCAGACGAGGAGGACTCACTGAACCAAAGGAGTCACATCAGCACTACTTCACTCCTCCACAGGGAAATATGCATTTCATCATATTTCCTTAAATTGTGTGTGGAAAGTTGATGGTTCCAGTAAACAACCAAAATGAATCTTCACAGGTTCCCCTTTTTATGTCTTAAACATGTCTTTCTGAAAACTATTTTCAGATTTACTAAGAAACCACTGAATCCATGATGTGAACTCCCTTTTACATGCTTCCTGTACTGATAGGAAATAAATAGACTCACAAAACACAATATACTGTATGTCATTTCAATCACAACACTAGAATTCTGTGGGGTCCCCATCTCTTCACTCCTCACAAAAATGTACGTATTGTCATTGTTTATTTGTTTTTCACTCCTTGTGCCATGTGCGTGCGTATATACTGATGTAACAATAAACCTGTGTATGGGTGTCTACATACTTTGCCATGTGGATGGGGATGTCCTCAGCATGGTCCTCAGCTCCACACGGTGACTGCAGGGTAGCACTGTCCCTCAGCAGATCCATTGCCATGGCGTCAGCGGCTTCACCTTCAGACACCGTTACTAAGTGTGGCAGGCAAAACACAAGCAAGGCAATTAGAAATCAGCCCAATGCTAATTAGCCGTCCAGCACAATTACAATCACCTCGGCTCGCACATTGTGTCTTTGGTGTAAGAATAATATGCTACACAAAAACACAGAAACATATAATTTCATATGTAATTCTTAAGTGCCTTTCCCCCAAAAAATGATCTTCATAACTGCTGTTGTATTAAAGAGTTTAAGTAAAACCTAACTCTCTTATGTTATTTATTAGGAACAACTATTGAAATAATATATTATTTAAAACAAGGCTCATATGTCTTCTTAACTCTAAGAGAATGCCTAGCTTGTCTTGTGTAATCCCAGTGTTATTAAGACATTTGCTAGATATTATTTCCCTGACCATTACACAATCACCAACATTCTGTGAACATTTTGCTGCTTTATATTAGTTTTAAAAGGTTTGATTAAGCCAGGTAATGTGCAGCTTTAGGTTAATTAGCAATAGCCTGAGGAGGTTTGTAAGTAATTGAAGCGTGCATACAGTAGCATATCTGCATATCTGGGCCCTTTATGATCATCGGTGACATGTCACCTTTGTGTGACTGCCTGTCAGCAGGTTTCACTCACAAGACTCACACTGAAATGTTGAGTCAGTGAGCCCGTGGGCAAAAACACCACTGTTGGCCATTGTGTGTGTTGCAGTGCAAATTTCAGTATAGCATTTATGCTGCTATTACCATTTCAAGATTTAACAGGAATACTGTCTTGCTTTTTTTGTTTGTAGCACACACACACATATTATAAATAGTGATTATGCAGTCATGTGGCGCCTCAGAAGAGCTGCTCTGTTATGGCTACCTATTGGTTTACTGAACACCAGCTTCAGGGGCATACGTCGTCAATACAAAACAATCATCATCAAAAGTACAACCTTAATCTGTTACAGTATCTTACAAATAACACGTGAATGTAACTGTAATAGAATAGAGTTTTATCCCAATCCATCTCTCACCCATCTGCCTGGATGAACTGAGAACTCATTACCTCACCACAAGAATAGCATTATTTATCTATACTGTCCATAGAGCTCACAGCCACACAGTACAGTTTGCCTCTCAGATACAGACCAGGGATGATTTTTGCCTGTTTATTTTAAAAGGGGCTACAAAACACACACCAGGCAGCGCCTTCTCCCCAGTCAGAACAACTGGACATGGGCAAGGGGAAAGAAACAAGGCACCATACGGGTGTACAGACAAAAATATGTTCATCCTGCACAGCGGTCTGAACAAATAGACATCACTGAAACTTGAAATGACAATGGATTGCTGCTGAACAGAAACCAGTAGAGAAATAACAGAATTCCAAGTAATAGAAGACTGTCTACCTAAGCCTAAACAGTCAGCAGCATCTCACAGCAATAAAGATAGCATTTTATTGTCCCCTCACAACGCCAGGCAGCTGCAAATCCTTCAAAGACACACACACAGCTGTGCCCTGTGGTACACTGTCCCAAGGGAAGGGGAGAATTAATATGGGGTGAGTGGGCTGGGATTAGAGCCCGTCTGGGACGGAGTGTGTTTGGCGGGTGGGTGGGTAATAAAACACATATTGATCCAGATAGGTGGCATGGTGGGAAAGTGAAATTACTATTAGGAGAGTCACACATGACATGTATCAGAAGAGAAATTGAGGGACAACTTCATGCAGAAAACAACCTCCACTCCCTCATTCTCTCTCTCACACACGCACACACAAATCCAGTGTTCGGTAATGTAATAACCCTATGTGGGGAGACGGTTGTCATCCTACCTATAGAGAGCCTAAGCCACTTTCGCATTATGGGACCTTAGTTAGAAACAAATATGTATGGTAGTCAACGGTGAGAATACATTTTTTTGTCTATTTATAAGATATAGTCAAACATCATGTGCACTTGGTGTCACAAAGCAAAAGGGATACAAAAATAATTCACTTCTCGCTGTTGACTACCATACATATGTTTATAAGGTCCTACAATGCGGAAGTAACTTAGGCTCTCTATTGCATATTACAGCAATGACCATTCTAATTAATGGCTTGTTTGTAATCAGAGTAATCAAAGCTAGCAAGCAGCAGGTGCATTCTACTAAGTTCAACCTACATTTAGACACATTTTCTTTTTTTTAACTAAGCAATATGAAATTTGCCACATGTTCCCGAGCTATACCTTCTGCCTTTTGTTCCATTTGCACTGTTTTGTGTACGCACTGAAAACAATATTCTGGTGTTTCTACACAACCCTGGCTCTGTAAATGGGAAATGAAACAAAGTGGTGCAGATCACACCACAAAACACTATCTCTGCCTTGGAAACGCATGTCCAATGTGTGGGGTGGAGTTTCTCAGGAAGCACCCTATGGCATTGAAGGAAGATGTGTTTTGGTCAAGTTCAAATATCATCAATATTTCTGACTCCACCAACAGTGGGGGGGTGGGGGGGACGGCTGTCATCCAGTGAAAATTGTAGACGTCTATTCCTCCTTGCTATGAAAGACATAAAAGATGCTCTAACTTGACTACCTGGTATGGGCAAACACATTTGCCTCGCATAGGCTGATGGATTTAGCACATCATCATAAAAAACTGTCTGGCTACTGCACTCATGCAATTATTATCAGTCTTAGCCTAGTCTTCTTTATAAAGAAGGAGCTGGCAACAGATATGCTTACAGGCTGCATTATTGCCTAATGAGGGAGGCATACGGCATGCTTTATTGGTTATAATGTTATAATGGAGTGGGTTTACACAAAACACCATGAATACATAAGACAATGGTTCCTCCTCCCAAATACACATAGCAACCCCTCCCTAAACACACACACAAAACTTCTTTCTTGAATTAAATGCATTGTGTCTGACTCCCAACTCACCAATACCACGGCAACAAACTACAGATAAGATAATCAGCCTAAAATTGACATAGCACCCCCTAACATAAACACGCACCTGTTTTCTCTCTATGCAGGGTAAAAACCAACCCCACATGCCTGAATATCATGACGTGGGTCTCTGACGGCACAACATAGATTAATCAGGGTTCGCTCCATTGATACTCTGCCCGTGTGCCGTCTGCCTCCTCCTGGTTGTTTCACACTCCTCACACGCTTTAGAAGACAGATGCTATCCCAAGGTAAACATGCTCTATTGACAAATAGCCCGCAGGTCAATAGAATTGTGCTTCGACATGTTTCTAACCAACTGCAGTCTACACTCTACAGAGCTCTGCTGTGGTTGGGGGTCCACCCTTATCTCGCACCACACGCGACAGTAGGAAGGCGCACGAACACTGTACACTGTAAGAGACAAACGCTTGTTTATTACATGTGAAACAGCATTCTGTACAATATAATATACTGATGGGTTTCTTATGTTAAGAAAAAGTCGTGACTGTCATCAAAATGTACACGATAAAGCTGTGTGTATATTACATTTTGAGACATATCAGAGCCACCCAAATGTTACTATATCAATAGTTAAACATCGTGTGTAAAGCAACTTGAGGCTAAAAGCCGATCTTTCCAAAGGATGACCTTAACAATCTCTTTAACAGACTGAGACCGAGCCGCCCAAGAACTGATGTCTACCGTACATTATTTTCAGTTACAATATGTATTGGTTTAAATTATATACAAATAATTTTGAATACTTACACTGCATTGCTGTAAGTTAATTATTCAAGTTCCTTTGCCCCGGGTATTAAAGCAGTTTATCTTCCTCACTATAATGCTGATTGCCACTAGACCAGTAATGTAGCCTCACCCACCATGTAGCATATCATTCATTTTCAAACCAGGGACAGGTTGTTTAGTCCCTCCTCTGAAACCCCACCCATGCAAACCAGCCTCCTCCTTCCTGCAGACACACTCAACCCCCACTAACGTGCCAGAGCAATGTGATTGGCTGATCTTGCTCACACCACAAGCTATCCTCCATATATAGCCACGCCAGCCAAATGAAATCAGTTGGGTCGAGCTTTAAATCCTACACAGTGAGATGACGCTCTATTTCCCACCCACTTCTCTCTCTGTCACACCACACACACACACGCACACGCATACAGACATACACACACACAGTGCGATGCAGTTATGCTGGGGTGGGGTTATTACAAGACAAACTGGGGTTAAACAGAATATAAGGCATTTTTTATACGTTGTAAATAAAACTATGGGCGGCTGTACTTTGTGATGATCTGACATTAATTAGACTAGGCCTATATCCTTTAATTTATTCAAATTGTACTTCAGCTTCATGCAGATGCAGCTCTTTAACATAAATATTAGCCTACAGAAGACCCAACTACAACTACCATTATTGTGAGGTACAGTAAACTGGCAACTAGCCATTTCAGCGAGACTAACTACCCCTGATGAAATGGCTAGTATATGATTAATATTCATACTTTTTTTTAAATTATAGATTTGTACATGTATATCAGAGTGAAACGTTTTATCCATACTTTATATATTTTTAGTATATATATATTTATAGTTAAGACTATATTTAATCAGAATGCTTCTGAAGAAAAACCTAATTTAAGCTGTCAGTCAGCTAAATTGCTAATGAGAACCTATTTATGTACTTCAAGTTCTAAATAAACTGCTTCTTGAGGAACAGAATAAAAACATACGTGCTAGAATAGATTAGTCAGGAAACTATTTCTATTCTTATACTAAGGAAAGGCACTATGAGATTGTGGAAGTGGTGTGAAAAAAATCTGCATTTCTCACAAGCCACTCCAATGACTCGTGTGTAGTGTGTAACGTGGAAGCGATTGTGAACAACAGAAACTCAGCCATTAAGTGGTAGGCCACATAAAATCACAGAGCGGGGTCAGCGCATGCTGAGGCGCACAGTGTGCAGAATTTGCCAACTTTCTCAATAGAGTCAATAGCTACAGACCTCCAAACGTCATGTGGCCTTCGGGTTAGCTCAAGAACGGTGTGTAGAGGGCTTCATGAAATGGGTTTCCATGGCCGAGCAGCTGCATCCAAGCCTTACATCACCAAGTGCAATGTAAAGCGTTGGATGTTGTGGTGTAAAGCACGCCGGCACGCAGAGCACTGGAGACATGTTCTCTGGAGTGAATGAATCACGCTTCTCTATCTGGCAATTCGATGGAGGAGTCTGGGTTTGGTGGTTTCCAGGAGAACGGTACTTGGCTGCATTGTGCCAAGTGTAAAGTGTGGTGGAGGGGGGATTATGGTGTGGGGTTGCTTTTCAGGGGTTGGGCATGGCCCTTTAGGTCCAGTGAAAGGAACTGTTAATGCCTCAGCATACCAAGACATTTTGGACAATTTCATGCTCCAAACTTTGTGGAAACAGTTTGAGGATGGCTCCTTCCTGTTCCAACATTACTGCGCACCAGTGCATAAAGCAAGGTCCATAAAGACATGGATGAGCGCATTTGGTGTGGAGGAACTTGACTGGCCTGCACAGAGTCCTGACCTCAAACCGATAAAACACCTTTGTGATGAATTAGAGCGGAGTCTGTAAGCCAGGCCTTCTCGTCCAACATCTGAGCCTGACCTCACAAATGCGCTTCTAGAAGAATGGTCAAAAATTCCCATCAACATAGTACTCCTAAACATTGTGGACAGCCTTCCCAGAAAAGTTGTAGCTGTTATAGCTGCAAATGGTGGACCAACTCTATATTAAACCCTACGGATTAAGAATTGGGATGTCATTAACCGTCATGTGTAAAGGCAGATGTCCCAAAATCTTTGGCAATATAGTGTATATGGTATGATATGATTCTGCTGTTTGACCTTCACAAATACACTAGAAGGTATCTGATTTAGTCCATAAGTAGGCTGGCTAACCCTAGGATTTTCCCCTCATTCACACCTCAACAAGGCAAAAAACAGGTCAATATAATAATAATAATAATAATAATAATAATAATAATAATAATAGTAATAATAGAAAAAATAATAATAATAATAATACAATTAAACCCACATTTTCTACATTTGATTTAAAAGGCAGGGTCAGATATTCTCGAGAACGCTTGCCAACTCAAATCATCAAAACAATATCCCTCTGCAGCGCTGCTTTACACATTGAAACACATTGTTAACTAAAGTGGCTTAGTTGTGAGGGGTGTACCCCACTTTGTAAATGTTCCTATTTATAGAGCTAGAGCTGTGTAGAAGTTCGTTTTTCAGCATGCACAGAATATTGCAAAATAGCAAAATGCGAGGAGATATTTGGTTAATTAAAAAAAAGTTTATTAGCTAACAATAGCTGGCCTTTAAGTCAAAGGTCATGTACATTTTACCAAAATACATAAAATGCAGTAAACTTATACCTTTCGAAAACAAGTTTTAAATTGAAGTTGAACGTGGATAATCATATGTTTTTTTTAAGGCAAGATCAGATGCACAGGCTGATGTGCATGAGAACATATTTTATAATGTTACTTTTCCTAAGATCAGTCAAGTTCAACAAGATACCACAGATACCACACCACATAGCAGAAGGCTATCACGTGACAGCCAGAGGCTGGATGAATAGTCGGCCGTTTACATTTTTGGTAGGCAGATCCAGGTTACTGTCGGTCAGTGACATCCTCTGTTATGTCTCAATCACATCACCCCACTAACATATACAGTACTGTGAAACCTGGGGCAATAAATACACTCTTTATTTTATTTTCTAGAATAAGATACTATATTTTTGTAATATAATAATAATAATAATAATAATAATAATACTATATTTTATTTCTGGACGCCTTTCAAAACACTCAAGGACATCTTATATAGTACTGTGCATAGGCAAATATAAAGATCAATATAACACATATACACAAACACATTTTGTTAAGATATATACTATGGTATTGGACATAGGAATATATATTTTTAGAAACAATAAACAATTAAATCAAAAATAACACATGATTATTGGTAGAGCAGGTGAGTTAAATGTTATAGGCAACTTTAAAGAGGTTTTGAGATGCTTAGCAAAGGAGGTGGCCGTGGTGACATGCCATATGTGCAGTGGAAGTGCGTTTCAGATTCTGGGGGCAGAGCAGCTGAAGGCCCGAGCCCCCATGGTGGAAAGGAGGAATGGGGGGTTGACGAGATCGGGATATGGCATGAGAAGGTCAGAGAGGTACAATAGGAGGGAGCCATATTGTGAAGGGCCTTGTATGTGACAAGGAGATTCTTGAAGTTGATACGGAAATGTACAGGAAGCCAATGAAGTTGAATCCAAATTGGAATGATGTGATCCATTGACCTTATGTTTCTGAGGATTGGATTCTGGCAGCAGAGTTCTGAACTAATTGGAGTCAATTGATGATTTTGGTGGGAATTCCAGAGAGAAGAGAGTTGCAGTAATCCAGGCAGGAAGTGACAAAGGCGTGGATGAGAGTTTCAGTATATGAGTAGGAAAGTGAAGGACGAAGTCTCTAGATGTGTGTCGTAGGTGGAAGAAGGATGCCCGGGAGATGGCTTTGATGTGTGATTCAAATGAAATGGAGTTATCAAACGTCACACCAAGACTTTTGGCATATAGGCTGCATTTGGCAAATAGTTCACAATGTTTAAATAAATCAAATGATATGTTCTTTTTTATTAATTTTGCTTTGCAATAATAATTACTTAGATTTGTATGCCAATAAATCACTTTTAATTTCAGAGACAGAAATAATACATAGACATAGCAAGCTAGAGAGAAGGAAAAGGCAAATATTCCCATAACTAGTGTTACAAGACTGCAGAAGGTGGAGTAAGCTATACGAGAAAATTTGTTTTGAACACAAAAACACCTCTCCCTTCTTCTCTCTCTGAAGCTCCGCCCCCAAATTGGAGACGCATGACACGTTAAACTTATACAGAGGAATTTGTTGAGAAATTTACCAACACGACTGTGGCTGTTGTCAGGTATTTTTCTGTTAGATAAGTAGGCTGCTGTTAGTGCTTAAAATATCTAACAACTGAAATTTGTAAATAAAGCAGGCTACTGCACTACCGTCACACCGGAATTACAGATATAGACTCCGTGAGAGACAATGCTAACAGCCAATGAAAATCTACATCTCAATTTCGGAAAGCGCTGTCGAGTCTACAGGGGTCTATGCATCAGACGGTCAGCACTGAGTTGCTTATATGATGTACTCATAGACTGTATATACAGTATAAATGTGACGTCACCCATAGCTTTTCTCAAGAACGGATTTGAACACCGCGCAGTGTTGGCTCTGTCCGTCGCCATCATTGCAGTACCTTACTCGTCTCCCCCTGTAAAGCCCCCCTATGACCCTATTCATTATGGGATAAATTATTGGCTAATATTTTAAAGTTATTAAGTAAGATAATTCACCCCCGTACAGTTGTCATGAACGGGGGAGATTAGAGACTAAAACAGTTTTTTGAACCAGGCTGTTAACATTATGTGACATTTTAACATTGGAGTCTATGGGGATTGACTTCCTTTTGCAGCCAGACTCAAGCGGCCATTCGATGAACTGCAGGGTTTGGCACTTCTTTTGGTATTAATTTCTCAGCACAAGAGGTTAAGCTTGGACGTATAGTGCTAAAGGACGGAAGAGGCTGAGACTAGACAAGGGGTGACATGCAGTTGACTTTTAACTATGCCATCTTTGCCACTGCATAGCCTAAACACTAGTCTAGAACACAGGCCCTTCTTCCTGTATAAGTTCTTGCTCCCAACCCACATATGACCAACAAGCAGAGTGAACATTCTCATGTGTTTGTTGTGACACATTTTGGTGCACTTGGATATTTATATAATCTGTGAAAAGAACATGAATGTAGTCTATAATAAGGCGAAAATGCTCTACAGCTGCTAAATACCAGCAGAAAAAATACACTGGCAATGGATTCAGCTCACCTTCGATCCCCGATGTAATCGTCATATCACCCAACCCTAATACCCACCCACACATCCTCTCATCTGCTCTGCTCCCTTACACTTGAGTTGGTCTGCCACTTCTACAAACATGTTGTAGGACACTAGCAGTCCAGTTCCCACTCTAAATAAAATGTTAAATTCCCCGACTTGATACCAGTATCGCAATGATAAACAAACTGAAAATGAATGAGATATTAGATTAGAGTAGGTAAACATTAAGACTAGGTCTGGGCAATATGGACCAAAAATCATATCCTGATATATTTAGGTTAAATACCGATACACAATATATATATTGGTATTTTCTATAAGGTGGGTTAAATGTTCAGGAGAAAAAACAGGAAACCCCATGGAAATGGGAATTTTTTTATTTTTAGCGACTTAATTGTAGTTGTACATGGTTAAATCCATAGCAGATAGGTTGTGAATTTTGCAGCTATAATGACAGTTTAATCAATTTAATCCACATTTGGAAATTCGGATATTGAGCATGTGACCCAGTATCTGCTCTATCATTGGCTACTCTGAAAAAAGTGTGAATATAACTATATCGATGTAAACAACATTGTCTAATTTTATATCTCTTTTGAAAATATACCGATATAAATTAAATAGCAATATATCGCCCAGCTCTAATTCAGACCAATAGTTTCAAGATTGAAACATCTCAAAATGTAATACCACATCCAGTAACATTTTGATGAATGGCAAAGCAACTAAAATTGAAATATGCTGAGAAAAAATCTATAATAATAATTCCCCCAACTTTCCATAATATTCCATGACCAATGGAAACCCTGGCACTGATTGAAAGCAAAGGTAGATTTGATGGACCAATCTATCCAATCAACCAAAAGGAAAAAGAGGCCCTAATTAGTCAGGGGTCAGGCAGGGCACAGTGAAAATATTCTTAACATTTGACTGCTGGAAGTTGACAGATGTTTATGACATTTCTAACAAATTACACTAATATATGTAGGCCTAAAAGCTTCTTATCTCCTTTACCATCATCTACTAGACCAAGTGTTAGCAATATATACTAATAGCTACAATAATTATATAGAATGTTTACACAAAGAACCAGAGGTGTCAAAAGTACACATAGTCATTACTTAAGTAGAAGTACAGATACTAAAATATATTAAAAAAAAGACTCTGGTAAAAGTAAAAGTTCTAATTCACCTTCAGGCTGTTTCTGGGCAAAAGATAACTGAACCTCAAGAGGACATTAATGTTTTAATAATATAATAAAATATAATCTAAATAATATTATTCTAATATATTCTGATATAGTGTTTAACAATTGCTAGGACTCAAAACTCTTAACCCGGTGAGCACAACAGCAGTAGCCTATGGGCTAAACTGGATAATTTTGCATTGCTTTGGCACAAACTGCATTCAATGTAGGCCATACATCTTTCAAATAACTTGAAAGATGAATGTCATGGATTATTTTCTCACATACATAGCCACCACCACAATCACGTAGCCTATGTACAGGCCAATTATCTTACAAATTATTTTCAGAACTGCTAAACTTCAATTCAAACCCTAGCATAAAACAAATACAAAAATATTGCAACTTTTCAGTCTCTCGTTTATAATAGCCTATTCGTTTCAGTAGGCCTAGCTGTTTCGTGACGTCTTGTTGCGTAATGAAGTAATACGCGCCAAGGCCTATCAGGGATAGTATTTGTTTTCTTCTCTTTAGGTTTTAAATCAGGCTTGATGATGAGGGAAGACTATCAATTATGCAAAATAAATCAACAATTTCTTTCAATTGTTTCCAAACGCATTAACACTAAAGTAACTAACATGTTTTGGAAAAGTAGAGTAGAAAGTACAGATAGTTGTGTAAAAAGATAAGGAGTACGGTAAAAGTCAAACGTTGACAGAAAAATACATACTTGAGTACCGGTAAGGTACAGATACCAGAAAAGTACCGGTACTGAAATTGATGTACGTTAAAAATGGATTAACATTAGCTTCAATGTCATCCTCAACGTAATTAATTACAGTATAGTAGCCTACTTCTAAATGTGTAATCACCAAATCACTTCTTCCACGAGAAACAATAATTAACTGCAAAGATCATTGAACTGGTGTCACTGTAGGAAGTATGTGTGATGCTATATTATATTGTCCATCTGAACAATTTTACGAGCAATGGCCTATTTAATGAAACTTACCCAACAAATAAGCTTCAGAAATCAGAAGTGCAGAACGTTTCTGTTAGAAATTCGGCAATTTAGCAACAGACTGACCAGTGGTCGGGCAGGTATGGTTGGGCGGGAGCGCAAGCAGACATTTTGCTATCAATAACCAACCATGCCTAATATTAGAAATTGTATTTAGAACAAAACTACATTTATTTCCATATTCCCAGATGCTGTGCATATCATATTACCACGCACTTCAAACATAAACCTATTATCGGAATTAGGCGAAATATCACATTAAACTACGGTATACATATTACAAATGATGTATAACACTATCTAGCCTACTCAGAATGTCTGTTCACTTTCACAAACACTAGGCTACTATTAGTATGCTACGCTTACATTAGACCTAGACGCATGCTGCCATCTAGTGTTTCATGCTTGAATGACAAAAGGAAATAAGTCTTTTTTATTTCCTGGTTTTCAGTCCTGAACCTGACCTATCATTTGCGTACTAGGATGAGATTATCTAAGGTACAAGTTGCTAATCACCATAAATAAATTGTATTCCAACGTTTTTGTAAAATCAACACTATTTTTAAACAAGTTGTCCTATTGATTAATAATTTATGCGATGGATTAGACCGCCCTCAAGCGGCCATGCCATACATCATGGGCGGTGTTAAATCGCTTGCTCCCTCCCTCGCGCACTGGGAACACTGACGTATGTAGTAAAGGGTAGCAACTGTTGCCTCGAGACCCTTTCGCTCCATAGTGACTGTAGCCGTGGAGACAGTTACTTACCAACGGGCGCAACACTCAGCAACAGCAGCAGCAGCAACTAGAAGTCAACGAGCGACAGAGAGAGGAGAAAGAGAGAAAACTTTTTTCAAGGAAAAGGTGATTATATATTTTAACAGAATCGAGGCATCTGTAGTATCTACATTTGGGGTAAATACAACGGATTGGGTTGCATTGCTAATTATGCTACCAGTGTCTCTGTTCTCGACCACCACGTAACTTCCCTTCCTTGTCGCATCCAAGTTCCACCCGGCTTTACAGTACGAGCGTTGAATGGGTTAATTTTAAACGGTTTAGACACGATTTTGAAGCTTTTGAAAAGTTGAATCCAAAGTTATCTATATGACGTTATTACGTATGCTTTTAATTACACTGGATTATAACATGTATTATATCGTTGATGTCGTTTGATCGCAACGCCATCTAAAATGGTTATAACGTCTGTTTAACTGTTTATTCACATCAATGAAACTGCTTCCCGTTCCATCCCATTTTGATGGATAAGGTTGCTAGTCAAGCTACAGGTTGCTAGCTCATGCTAACACTGAACCAATCGCCGTGACAGGTGTATGTTCAGCCGCATGTTGACACATGTTAAGCTTTTTGAAAAAAATGGTTTCCAGTTTGCCCCGAGAAACTAATACCGGTACTCCAATTTTCCTCCTTTCGCTATTTTCTATATTTTTCAGAGCAGGTGGCAGTCGAGCTAATGTTAGCTAACATTGAAAGGCGCAGCATATGAGCTGGAACAGAGCCTGGACAGATTCGCGAGAGCACTTTGCTTTCACTCTGTGCGTGCGTGCTTTGTGTATTCCTGCGTGCACATGTGTGCTTTGGATCTCAAGTCTTGTTATAAGCATCTTACTACACGTTATTTTTACAGTAACGTTAAAGGGGGGAAAACATTGGCACCTGGATATCTGATATTTCCAACAAACGCGTATGTTTATAATACGTAGTATTCACACCTATTATTAAGAAACGTAATATCCTGGTCTGTATTCCCGTGGCATGTTAAATGTAATTAAAGTGTTTGGGTCAACCACACCGTTTCAAGAATATAAGTTCAACTTGAAAAAGTTTGTGTGCTTTCGAATATCCAGGTATGTTGCAGCTAGGTGGTGCTGTGATTGTTCTTCATTTTCTTGGTACTGTTTTTGCGTTCCTAGTGAGGCAGGAGGTGGTAACCGAAGTGCTGTTTTACGTGTTATTAGTGATTAAAATGAAATTACTTTTCTTTAACACACAACTAGTCAGTTGAGTCCACACAGTGTTTAAAATACATAAAAGGGGAATTGCAAATTCTATGTCACTACACCTGTTGAACAAACTACACCATATTGCTGATTGATTGATCACTTGTTTCCAAAACATGTTCATATAATGAACTAACGTTCTAGAGGCAGATGTGTAGTACACATTTTCTAATAAAACCTGTTTGCTATTGAATATCAGAAATTTAAAAAAAAATTTGTTGCAGCAAGAAAATGTAGCCTACTTCAGTTAATAGGCTACTGTTTCAAATGGTCACATCTAGGTAGCCTTTATCTTAGAGTGAGTGCACAAAACATACTAAATTATTTAAAACTTGTTGCTTAATTTGAATAGGTAGGCATATTGCTAAATGAACAGCAGTTGATTGTTATTAAAAAATAAAAATGATAGCTTTTAAGTTTTAGCATGACATTGTTATGATTACATGGCAACTTGATATGGAAATAAAGGAACTGGGGTGGGCAAAGAGGTAAATGTTATTCTTTCAAAAGTAAGTGATTTTTTTCTTTTTTTATCTAGTTGTTTTCACATCCTTTGTAGTGTGAGTGCATTGTTTTAGCTTGCAGGTCAGAAACAGAAAGGTGTGCAGTAAAGATAACATGGGGTCTTTTCTCTGTAGTTTGTGCTTTCTGTTTGTTTATGTGAGTTTCCTCTGAGTACTCCCATTACCCCACATTGAAATACTGTCAATATGGCAGTTGTTGACTGTCTATACTCACTTGAGTAGTTAGGATAGGTCAAAAACAGTGAACCGCTTTCACCCACAGGGACACAACATCATCTGGAAAGGTCTTATTTTATGTCAAATATGCTCTGTTGTAAGATTTCCCATTGCCGTCAACCATAATCAAGCATATTTTCCATCCATAGATGTGTCCAATATAAAGTAAACGTTAAACAAGCACAAATGTGCATACACAATAGCACAATTACTATTATAACTACATCTTTGCAAGGTGTATTGAACCTGTCTGTCATCACATGCAGTGCCTTTACACACTGACATTGAGGCAGGGTGGTGTATCCTTAGTGGGCTCGTGCTCCCCAGTGTCCACAGTTAGCCTACTCATAGACCTTTTTGAGTTTTTAATGTGAGTGAGTGTTTAATGGACTTTAATGGTGTGTAGTACAGAGTGGCCCTCCAATGGACAGCTGCACCAGTCTCTTAGGCAGGGGGTGATCCAACACAGCTTTTGGTTGTCACATGTATACAGTATGTGGTTGTGTGTGTGTGTGTTTGTCCATGCTTTATTTAGCATATCTTGATGAGGCCCACTACTGCCCTCAGCAGAGTTTTCAATCTAATACTCAAACACAAATGTAGGTACTGGTGGACGCCACTTGTTTTGTTGCGCTTTACATACAACAATGTTTAATCTCTTGTGACATTTATATTTAGGATATTTGGTTGTCATAAATCTTTAGTCATACACAGTGCAAAACAACTGAAAGGAGAAGGCGTTTTGGCTCTTGTTAAGAGGAAATTAAGTGTTATTTCAACACTTTAATGTGTCAGTTACGCAATCTTAGTTAATTTACTACTGCAAGAATTCTTGTTGCTGTTACAAACTAAATCTTAAAGGAAATATTTAATGTGTGGGGATAGTTCTTTGTCTAGCATAATTTCTGCAATGGTAGAAACATTTTGGAAATTGTAGAGGTGCGTTGCTAGGATACACTGAAACAATGTGTTTGCGTGCAGAAAACCGCACCAACGGCCCTTACACATAGTGCAAACAGGTCAAAACTTGTTGTGAAATGAAATGTTTTTCTGAATTTGTCTCTCCTTTTTCTCAGTCAGTTTCTGTCTGTCTCTGTCATCGGGGGCATTCTTAACATTCCACCTGGTTTGTATCGTAGCTACACAACTGCTAATTAAATTTCCTGCCACAAACAGCAGACAGGGCTGTGACATTTGCATTACAATGACCTCCCCCTTCCCTTTTTTCTGTGCTTTTCAGGCAGGGATAGAAAGGACCCCCCCCCTTTCCCCCACCCCTTTGGCCCTCCTTACTTTTTTTTCTCCCTTTCTTTTGTATAGTTTAAAGCTAGTTTGTCAACAATTGTTTATTCATTTAGCTGTTTTTATATTTGATTGGTGAAAAAGAACCTCAGAAGAATACAAATATTTACAGCATACAATTGTTATTATAGACTTGGTTTGTTAGTGAGTAGACCCAAGCAAAAAAATGTTTCCTTCAATGGGTCTCAAGGGTTGCACTACAAAATATATATTAATGAGAAGTGACAGAGGAAGCCAGTGTCACAGGAGGACAGAGACGGTTCTTTAGATTGGTCCTTGGGCTCTAGTTAAAGAGCTGCCTTTTAATCTTACATCTTGGTCAAGAAAGGAGTCACATCACAGGCAAACCCTAATGTCGTAAAGTGAAATACCAATATTGTATGCTAATTCTTTCTATGGTTAACACACCTCTGTGTAGCATAGTACAGCCAAGCTATTGTAGGTAAATGGATGGAACGTTGATATATCTATTTAAGGACTAGGTTGTTATCAAAAAGGATTTGATCCTGGAAAGTTGTGATAGGCTTAGACCTACTTGTTTTGAACATTCAACATTGTTTGTTTTACATTTTTTAAATAATAAAATATATAACATTACCACCATTGTCTGTAATTGGTTACAAGAGGGCCACTCTTGCATAAGGGCAAATTACACCCCTGGCTAGATCTTTGTTGTGGTTTTCTTTTTCTCCAAGTAATGCTGGTGATGATGGCCTATCCATATCTACACCTGCAGATATGGATAGGCCTAATTGGACAATATATCAATACTTTGCATCCTCAAGAAAGTAAGTCTTAATACTATAAACTCAAGTGGGAAGGTTTTGATGTGAGGATCCACAGTGATGCAGCCTCTTAATTTCTTCCTTTTTGACTGAACATCACTGCCTTCCCATCATCTGTTGGCAACCAGGTTGCCTGACAACAAAGCTTTAGTTTACACAGACATACTGCGATATCCAGAGCATATCATGGGAGCAGCGTGCTGTATAAATTGTACCATAATCTGATTTTAACACAACTCACCTACCACAGTTTTCCCATGTCTTTTTAATGGAATGGTCCCATTTTGGCTGTGGACTCATCTGAAAATGGGACACTGTCAAACAAAAAGGCTTAACATATTCACACAGTAGTATAGCTATGGTCCACATGGTAGCCAATAGAGGCTACTATGTGGATGTGCAAACAACACAAAACCCTAAATTTGCTGTTTTAGATAGTAGGTAATAGCTCTTATAGCCTGTCAGGTATAACCTTTACCACTGTGGTGACGACAGAATGGAGGGAAACGGCAGTGGTAATAAATGAAATACAAACTTACAAAGCCCATTACTCACAGAAGGGAGGAGGTGCTGTAGGTTGACGTTCATTTTTTAAATACAGATCATATACTACACATTTGCGTAGTATATGTGTAGTATATGATTAGGTGACAGGTGCACTTCACCTGTCACCTGAGGTGATTCCCACACCAGAAGCAGCTGTGTGCGTGGCTCGCATTCAAATTCTATTAATAATATGGTATTTGTTTTAAAATGAAACTACCATGGCAATAGGTCTATTATGTAGCGCTTGTCAGAGTTCTGTCTATGAGCTTAAAATGGTTTAGGGGCGGCAAATGGTGACAACATGGCGTGTGTGTGCAGCATATAAGGAAGGGGCCAAAGAGTTAGCCTGGCATTTGGTGGGGGAGAACACAGATTGTATAGTAGTTTCATTGTGTACACCTGCATGTAAAAGATGAATATTCACCCTCCCAACCTTGCTCTGATTGTTTTTGTTGTGTTCCAGGTTGTAACTTCTTTTCACTGTGTAGCTGCACCGTCGAAAAATCCCCACTCTTTATATTGCGTTGGAGGAGGGGGGGGGTCGTTGGCGGAAGGTGCTAGTGTAATGCACGGCCGAACACAGCATCTCCATGGCAACTGAGGGTTTGATCATTCTCTCTGTGGCTGTTAGGCTTGCAGCGCGGGGTGACTGATAGAGTGGACAGGTTGTGGTGATGACCGGAGGTGAGCAACAGAGAGGATTGGAGGCTACTGGGAGCCTCTAGCACTCTCCCTCTTTCTTCCCCTTCCCCTGCCATCTGCAGACCCCAAGAGCCACTTTGATTGGATTAGCCGTGAATTAATGAGACTGGCTTAAAGGACGGTCTCAGTCGTGGAGATCTCTAATCATCTACTAATTGCCTTTGTGTTTGTTTGTGCATGCGTGTGTGTGGTTCATAGGCTGTTTTATGCTTAAATCAAATGAAAGGCATTTGGTGTAATGTTCTTATAACCACAGAATGGCAGAAAGTATTCCCCAATAAGGATTACACATATTTAATGAACTCCCTTCAGATCAGGAAGCACTTGTTGAACACCTGTTGCTTTTTCAGCCTAAGCCTATATTTATCTGTGGTTTGGCAGTGATCAATTTTGGGGTTAGGAAGATTCACTGGTGCGCATGAGTGCTCATGCAAACGGAGCTAGTCAAACACAGCGCTGGAAACATGTCCGCTGTCTCCATCACTTCAACAGCAACAAGTGTCTGCCTTTGCTTTATTGCTGGGCTGTTTCACCTTCTGGAGTTGTAAAAAGTACCAATGTAAGTGCTCTGGCTATTTCTTAGCTCCAGGTGGCTCATTATCTCATAGGAAGTGGGGTGGGGGTTGGTTCTTTTGACACAGGTTTCAACCAAGCTATTGATGTTGGATTTTTATTGTGTGTGTCTGTGGGTCTGTGTGTGTGTTTGTGTGTCTGTGTGTGTGTTTTGGTCCTAATATTTAATCCTGTTTTTGACCAAGCACACTATAGGAAAACATGCGTCTTCAGTGGACCAGCATTTTATGTAACCTTTCCTTACTGAAACACACAAATAATGCCCTGCCCTCTGTGTCTTGACTTCCCCCGGTGCCTGAAATTAATAGCTTACACATTTATTATTGTAAGTTTCTACTTAGTGTGAGATAGAGGGATCAGTCGGGAGGTGGCATTGTTTGGTTTGGGAAGTATTCTGCTGGTTGCATAGCAACAGGCTCCTGGAAACGGGAGTGGACGGTGTTGCCACTAGCAACAGTTGTTGCTCTGCAAACAATGTGGGCCAGTGCAAACATGAGCCAAGACTGTGGCTCCTGCTTTTAATTGCACATCTGCATGTGTTTTTCTCTGATTGAGCACTATTTTAGATGTTTAAATCCTGTCTGCATTATCAAAATTGGGTTATAGTTCTTTTTCCATTTTAAAGAGATTTGAAATCTTTTGAATACTTATTTCCCTAGACTACTAACTAACTAGATGCACTGTAATGTTCATAATAGTAAATTTCAGAGATGAAAACAGGCGCTTTTCACAGGCTAGTGCCTGTATGTGTTCAATGTGTCTACAGATTGGAAGGAGAATGGTTGTGCGCTAAAGAGCAGCCCAGTCCCAGCAGGGCTTCTGCAGCGTTCTGCTCTGTCTCCTGCTGGGTTCTGCCTTTGTGCCACCGCTCATAGCGGCTGGTGGGGAATTTGTGTGCCTTTTTAACCTTCCCTGAGGTTTGAGGAGAGAGGCTACTCTGCCTGTACACTTCTCATTTCCTCCAGTCTTAATGGTTTGACACACTTCAGCGCATTCATTAAGGCTGGCTCTTTAATTGAGAATTTATGGATCAATATGTGTTCAATTATACGATCTTGGTCAATGGCCAGTGTATGGTGCAGATGGCAAAGGAAGCCGTTTTTAAGGCATGTGTTTATACCTCTGTTGAAACCCTAAGAATCTTCTTTGCTTTGTCAACCTTTGTTTGACATAGATGTACCAGATGGGTGAATCAGGCAAAAAAGGGACATCCTAAGGTATCCTGTACTTTATGTTAGGTAGAAGTATGTCCCTTATGTTCACATATCTCCCTTCAAACAAAGTCACCTGAGAAATAAGTAGAGAAGGCCATGCAGGTCACTCTAGATGTGACCTGAACATGTTCGGGGATTGGTGGTGTGTTTCTATGTATGAAGGATAATGATGGAGTGATTGACAAATGTCTAGTCAACATCAGTGTTGTTCAGGAGAGAATGGTGGTTTTGCCCACGGCAGTGTAGGTGTTGTGGCACGCCCATCTCTCGCTGTCAGTCACCGACGTGCTCTGTTTAGAGATGCAATTTCACAATCTGTCAGACAGATTGTGTTTGGATAGCAAACAGGTCTGAACTAAAATCTTTAGTTCACACCTGTGTTTGCAGATCTGCTATTGTTTGGCCTGGGGACCCCTTACACGTGGTGTTAGATGATTAACAAGGCACAGACATGAGAATGGTACAAGCCAGGCCTGTCAATATGTATTTTGTAGCAGCAGACCAATTGTTTGATCTGGAAAAGGGAGAGCCCTGACTGCATCTGTCAGCCTTTAGATTCCGTGTAGCCTAGACGTTCCACTAAATTCAAAGTAACAATAGGGTGAGCCAAGTGTTATGATTAGTAATTTGGGGATTTGTCAAACAGGCTTGTGTGGGCTTCTGCATGTTGGGTCTTGCTGCTTTTGGCCGTAATGATTGTGGAGAGGCACTAGGCTAATAGTTCCATGTGTAATGCCCCCACCCTGCCCCAGGCACATCTCTCTTTCCAACACACACCAAATCTCTTCTGCAGCCACACTCACAAGCTCCTCAGCATCAGCTATATAAAGAGAGAGGGGGGTCGTCATGGATTCCTCGCCATAGCAACCGACAACGTTTACAAAGCATTGAGGAATTTCCTCATATCAGCTGGATTATTGGAGCCTCCAGAGAACAGCACTCATTTGAAACAAACACTGGATATCATCAGGATCCTGGTAGGGGTCGGCAAACCACCCCAACCCCCCCATCTTCCTTTCTTCATTTTGTATCCTTGCTCACTCCCCCGTTCTTCAGTTTCCCCTCGTGCTCTTTGTACAGAGCAGCCAGTGTTCCTGACGGTGGTGGACTATGCACATTGACACACACTGCCCAGGCGTCTCTATATAGCTCTGTGCTCTAGGTGTGTCGTGCGGTGCTAGTAGATGTCTCATTGACACCCTGCTAGAGAACAGAGGAGGCAACTGAGACACAACTTGACACGCTCAGGTTGACTTGGCAATCGCCAGAAGCCCCCCTAGTTGGCAGTAGGAATGCCCTGGCGTCTCCAAGTGTGTGTGTGTGTGTGTGTGTGGGGGGGATTTGGTATGGCTGTCCATGTGTATTGGCTTCAAACATGCTCATCTTGTTCTTCCCGATGTTTGCCATGGCCTCTTAAGCTGTGTCTTGACCCTGTGTAATGCCTTCTTACCGTCCATGCAGTAGCTGTTCCATGGTCTCATATATCCCTGTGCAGTTGCAGGATGCAGAGCTCTGAGGCAGGCCCCGAGGCCACGGCCAGTGTGCCACTGCGAACGTCGACGTCGGCCCAGGCGCCTGTGGTCCAGCCCGTTCCAGCCTCCCAGCAGGTGGGTCTCTAAGTGGGTCATTTAGTGGACAGCACACACTCGCCCTGTCTCCTGTTAGTTGTAAATGGTCGGCCTGCTGACGAGATGAATGTACGCATCATGAGCGCACTTACATGACAACACACACTGCAGCATTCAATACGACAATGAAAGACATTTGTGTTCAGGGTTGTGGCATGTAAACCGTACAAATTATATAAAGTGCTTGACATCTTAATTAATACTTCATTCTGCTAATGCTGTCATTGCTGCCTGCTTGAAAGTCTGCTTCTGTTATACTCTTTAGACCAGTGGTTCTCAAAGTAGGGGCTCCGTGGCCTATAGCATGGGGACCGCAAAATAATTAGGGATACATAAAATAAAATATTTTTTTTGTAATTATCAGTATTATTCTTTTTTTGTTTTGTTTGTTGAAAAGTGCATATCTGTCTATGAAGACTATTTTGTAGACACCTATCGATTTTGAAGACATCTATCGATATTAAAATGTGAGGAGATCAGGGGGGCAGGGTCTGACTCAGGCTTTAAGCAGCCGTGACGTGTGGCAACGGGTGGTACTGCAGCCTATAGAACCAACTGCAATACACACCCCATTCATAAATTATCTGCTTTCTATCTGTTTAACTGCTCTGCAAATTTTTTCAGGTGCCACACTTTGTTCATATGGTGCTTAATAATATTCTATTGGTGCTTATGTACATATATTCTTTCTAACAATGTCAATGAAGCCAGTTTGGACGATTGTTTGTCATGACGTAATAATCATGCAACATAGTCCAACCTCGTGCCTGAGCAGCGCGTGCATTTCTCTTGCAGGAGCAACAAGCGGCGTGTTAGCGAGTACAACATCAATCCTACTTTTAGAGTAAATGCTACATATTAAACAAAACATGCCTACAATTCTGACCGTACATTCCAAAACAAAAACAAAAAATCCTGGTATTTTATGTTGTTCTACGCCAGGCATGCACAAGGCTTGGGGAACTCCAGTGTCGCAGGTTGCAACGTAATCTTCTGTTTGTTCTGCGCATGTGGCAAAAGAGCTACTTTACCAATATGGTAATACTCTTAATTGGAATATCGTGCCTCACTGTGACAATGAGCAAATACTTTATAAGATCGAGCCGCCATTTTCTTCACTGTGTCTATCTATTAATAAGTCTGGAGGAGATATTTGTTGAATTTGACAAAGTGTATTAGCTTACATTTAGCTTGCAATAGCTGATTTTACCTTTACCTTTGTCCCTGTAAGGGGTCCCTGGCCTACAAATGTTTGAGAACCCCTGCTTTAGACCAACAATACATAAAAATAAAAAAAAAGACATAAAAGATAATAGAGTAAAATGTCTAATTGAGACAACTATGTTTTAAACCAGTGTTTACGTACATTGTGATCTGCTATAACACTGTTCTGACATATCTCAGAGCTTGCAAGAAGACAAAAAATTCAACATGATTTATTTTAGTTTTATCATGCGTGCAGTTTTCCTCTTAAAGAGGAACTAGTGGTGGCATATCGAATGGAAAATGACAGAAATTAAGGATTGGAGGTTGAATGTGCCTTGCCACTCTATTTTTTATATATATTTTTTTATTTTTACATCCATGGTTATTACACAACACACAGGGTTACTTGCAACATTATCAGTGACAATTACAAATCAAATAGTTTACTCTCTGTTGTGTTGAAAGCCTAATGTATAGATCCTTATGAATGCATATTGCAATATGCAATATGCTGAGATAGATCATATGATGATGTAAACGACACTGTCTTTTGTCCACACAGAGGGTGCTAGTTCAATCAAGCACGCCCCAGAAGGCAGCACAGACTCAGCAGCTTTCAGTATCCAGGGTGCAACAGGTTCCTCAGCAGGTACACACACACACACACTGCGGCAGATTGTGTGTAGGTGTGAGCAACACAATACTGATATTGCCCCACCCCTATTTGACATTGTGTAGGTTCAACAGGTACAACATGTCTACCCATCCCAAGTCCAATATATTGGAGAAGGCGGAGAAACTGTGTACACTAATGGAACTATGTAAGTCACGTTGCACAACACCTTAAATGTTTTCTGATGTCACAGTATTCTTGATCTCAGGGAGATAGCGATAGCAATGTTCTGAATAGCAGATCTGCAGTATATGGGTGTCTAACCTGGGAAAGTGAACCCACCAATGTTCCTGGTGTGATGTGTGAAAAGGCTGTACATTTGCCAGCAGTTCTGCATAGTTATCAAGAGTTATGCATGAAATTGTGTTGCATCAATGTCTGTTAAGTAGGTCTTTTAAGGATGCTTTATTAATTTTAGCTCCATTCACAGCCAGCTGCTTTCAAAGTGATACTAATGAGATGGAATTGAATTGAAGCTAATAAACTTTTATTAACAACAACCTTCAGAACGGCTCTAGCTTTGTTAAGGATATTGTGTAATTGAAGCATGTGGACCTCCAGACTATGTATTCAGCATATCAATGTGCATATCAGTGTACACATTGGTTGATAACACCTGGTTGTCCTAACCCAAATTATAATATATGGTGATCGCTTGTGATATTTATGTTAATATAGTGGTCTGTTTTACAGAATAAATAATACTAGTCTCTAATCAAGCCTTCAAACTACATTTTTGATAATTTACATTGCAAATAATAATGCTTTGATGTGAATGAATGGTTTGTTTTATAGATGGTTTTCTAGTAAATATGACCCTAGATTAAGGTTTATTAGCATTTGCAGATCCTCCTGAAGTCAGTGCAATGCAGTCCAACATTAGCGTTGGATGCTAACCCCCTGCTGTGTCCCCAGCCGCACAGCCTACTCCTACCCAGAGGCCCAGCTATACGGCCAGAGCAGCGGTGGTGGCTCCTACTTCGACTCTCAGGCCGGTGGAGCTCAGGTCACCACAGTGGTCACCTCTGCCAGCCCTGGGGTGCACCCTCACGGCATGGTGGGCATCGCTATGGATGTGGGCAGCAGCCAGGTCATCTCCAGCGGTAGTACCTACTTGATCCATGGAGGATGCATGGATGGAAGCCGCCACCACAACTCTCCATCGGCGCGCGCCTCCTCAGCTATGGTTAGTGACGCGGTAGGGTCTCAGCAAAGCAAGATGGTGTGTATGCATACCACAGGTCACACCGCATTTTATATATATTTAGTTTTCCTGTTAGCCGTGAGACAGACCATTGAGCTAACGGCAGGACAGTATTTGAGGTCAAACGATGAATCGTTTGACAGATTTTTGGGCGCTGATGGGATATTTGAGAAACTATTGTTATTGGCCAAATTTTGCTCCAATAGTGGCCGCAGGCTGCACAGTCTCCACTGGTCACGTAGGCTACATCACCTTGCCTTTGCCACAGGCTCCATACACATAGTCAAGGAAATGTAATTGTGTATCTGTGATCATTTATATTTAAATAAGCCTAGTTATCTTTAACACAGCTTTATTTGTGAATTATTAGGAGTATATTGTTTGTTAGTTATAATATGACATTATTAATGCTTAGTCTAAAGACGTCTGCTGCTCCACCAAAAGGATGTTGTTTATGTTTTGCTAGCAAGCATGGTTGTTATTGTTAGTATTTGGCTTGCCGTTAAATGCAAGTCTATAGCGCAATTAAGGTCCAATGGCCATATCTAAACAACTGTAATCCCCCCACTCACCACCAGATCCAGATGTACGTGACTATTACAAACTCCTGTAGCTTAATGAAACTTTGATGTTCAATTGTTCCTTATGTATCGCAAATAAGACCTCAATGCTTCCAAAACAATACTCAGATTAAATTTTGTAAAATTATAATTATTTTTGTAATATGTCTTCATTGTGTTCAGAAAGAATAGTGCTATATTTTTAGCAACAGTAGAAATGGTACGCAACAGTAATCCGCTATCCGGTATCACAACAAACTACAAGATAGCAAGCATACCATTATCTAACCAGCTCACATAGCAAGTTGCAGCCAAACGTAACTTTTTATGTCAAATGTTACTGTTTATGGCTCAACCTATATTGTTTCCCTTACCCATCAGTGGTAATTTTGAATCTAGATGTGAGATTCCCTTCCCGATTAATTAAAATAAACATTGGTCATGGACCTATGTCATAACATCCTTAACATCATACACTGTTTTTTACTGCGATCTTTTGGCCATTTGACGCTACTACATATTGTAACATTTTGTTCAGCGCAATTTATCAATACCTCACACGCTTCACTGAGACAGATGTGAGTGATCCAATTTTATTCTAAAATAGTAATAATGACTTGACAGGCCTATGAAACGTTTTTGGCTGCTGTTTTGGCATTTGTAGTTTTCAGCCAATTTATCAGCTATCATATTTTTCCGTCTTCAAACTGCAAACTCCAAACTACTACTGCACTATCGGTCGATCTCCAGACAGCATAGACCCATTTACTACCAACGTCATCAACCTAGCCATGTTTTGGCAAGCCCTGTATTTAAAATGTATAAATTATATATTTTGCAGTCCTTATATCTACATTATTTTACCTGCTCTGTGCCCTAGAAGATTATAACAATGTCTGTTATTTTTTTTAAACTAGTTTAAATATCTTTAGAGCGGCAATACAACCCATAAAATTCACATTTGTTGTTTTGGTCAGTTTTTGACGTACATACACATTTTGGCATGACACCTGCTAACAAAAAACTCAAACATGCCTATAGCTGCTGTGTGACAGGATGCAGTACTAACAAGGTAGTGAACCCAAACTATGAAACAGTTAAACTAACAGTAAATGGGTCAATAAACTTATTTCAACACTGCATTTGTTTGCTCAATTTGTAAAAACCAGTCCACGATATACTCTTTTCCGGTCTTTTCCTCTATACCTTCGACATCGTCTGTAGTCAATCTTGCCTCTGCTATTCTCTCCGTACTGAGCATATCGAGCTAGCTTCTTCTAGCGTCTACCCATAGTTGTTAGTGTGCCGTGTTACTATAAAGCATTGTGCAGTTCATTATGCCCGCTCCACCAAATGTTACATAGCTGAGGTCCCAATGACATACTGTAGATGCCATTCTCCCTATTACTATTGCAAGTCATAAAATATCAAGACGATTTTGATGCTGTTCATTAAGGTCAATTGTTACATAATGTTGCTTAGGCTAAGTGGTAGTGCGTAAGCTCTCTACACCATATTAAAACAATTATTTTGGATGGAATTTTTTAGAGGTTGAAATTAAAGAATCTTTTTCAAACTTCCGTGCACACATTGTAAGCTACACTTAGAAAATGAACATGTAATTGGTAATGCATCAAATATAATATGAATAGTGAAATAATTTGGTACCCTTCGGTGGCTCCCAGCTCAGTGTGAGCCTCCCAGAGCCATAGTGATGTGTTGAGAGCAGAGACTGGAGATCTAGGGTACTAGCTTAAATAATTCAGCAGTGGCTTGTTTCAGAGGGTTTCACAGGCACTTGAGCGCCATACGAAACAAAACAACCCCCGGGGCTCATTACCATTTGGCCAAGGGCCCTCGGGAACCTTTCTCAAGGCTTGGATCGCTACCTGCTTCTTCTTCTTTTTTTTCTGTCTCAAGTTTGGCTGCACAAACCACACATATTTTTGTCTTCTTCTCTTTTACTCTGTATTTTCTTTTAAGGCTTCAAATAAAGTCCCTGGTATTGTCATTTGCTATGACCAGCAATTTCACTTTAACAATTATTTTCTGTCATTATTTTTCTGCCGTAATGCTGCATCTCAACAACCTGTTTTCTGCATTGAAAATGGGTCCTTGGGCTAACTAATGGAATGAAAGGGAGAGATAATATGGACTATGGAAATATTTTTTTCTGTTCCAATCCAGTTTTTTGGTTTTCTTTTGTGCATTACTTTACAAGTGGCCAATGCATTTCAAGGTGCCATTGTTTTCTCTATTAGTGTGTGTGTGTGGGGGTAGACTTGTTCAACCTATTGTCCCAGGCCTCAATGTGACCTGTGGCCCTATTTGGTGGTTGATATTTGCATACATTAGAGTGTCTGACAGCTTAACCCTATGAGTCCCTTGATTTGCATGCTTTTGTCAACCAATAATGATTATGGCTGCTACACTGACTGATTTTGATGGAAATCTGGCTGCCTGCTAACTTATTTCCCCTTTTCTGTGTTTCTGTCTACCTCCTTCTCAACTGTCTCTATATTTTTTTGACCCTCTTTACCTTTTTTTCCCCCCAATCTTTTTGTTTGGCATGCTTATTTTATTTAGCTTGAAATGGCGATTGAAAACCTCCAAAAGTCTGATGGAATTGCAACTCACAAAAGCAGCCTGCTCAACAGCCATGTAAGTGTCTGGAACTTTGTTTGTAAAAAAAAAAGAAAGGGGAAAAAAGACATTTGAGCACATAACGAGGCATGGCTTCTACTAATATATTCCTAGTGAATACATGACCTATTGCTAGCCCTGCATACATGCTGTAGCGCCTTGATCTTGCTACAAATGTTATCTGCATGAATCTGAACACCATTTTTTTATCAGTTGTTTCTAAAGGCGTGTAGCTGAGCTGTGTTTGATCTTGCTGATGCACTCCAGCAGATTGTACTCGCCTCCTCTGCTATTTTAATACCTCTAAGAAAAAATACAAACTTTATATTACTCACTTAAGTTGGTTTAACACGAGCAAATGGAAATGAGCCTCAGTACTTGACTACTGTGTTACCAGACCAGCCATCATTACAGTGTGCAAATGATCTGTGATTTGGTTGCATTCACCTGTTAGTTGACCTCTATAGCAGTCAAATAACCAACCAGGTGATAACTGTCCTTAAACCCTTGTTTTTAATAAGGAATCCCACGTTACATAACTGGTTGAGAACGTTTAATGCTGTAGTTTTTAATCAGAGGTCTCTGTACGGTTATTTGTGCTTTATTGGTCTATGCACAAGTCAGACGTTAATAGTGGTTAATCACTTTAGCTGAAGTTGTTGAGGCGTAGGCAGAGCTGCAGGGAGAACGGTCTCCCTAGTGTTTAAGCTCCCTAGCCAGGTGCCTTGGTGACGAGGGTCTTTTGATGTGATAATAAGACCCAGCGTCTCCTGTCTTTGCTGGCCAGGTGGCCATCTGTGGGCCGTGAGTCTCTCCATTCGGGCTGACTGACTGACTGTGCTCCCTTTTGTCCTGCGTTGTATTTTTAGCTTCAGTGGCTGCTGGATAACTACGAGACAATGGAAGGGGTGAGCCTGCCCCGCAGCTCCTTGTACAACCACTACCTGCGCCACTGCCAGGAGCAGAAACTGGACCCGGTCAACGCAGCCTCCTTCGGCAAGCTCATCCGCTCCGTCTTCATGGGCCTGAAGACGCGGCGCCTAGGCACCAGGTAGCGCGCAGCAGGACCCCCCGTAGCACGCGTGGAGGTGGGGGGGTGGGAGGCGGTGGCGAGCCTTGACGCCGTGCTGATTCCCCATGTGTTTCACCAGGGGGAACTCCAAGTACCACTACTACGGCATCCGCGTCAAGCCCGACTCGCCGCTCAACCGGCTCCAGGAGGACTCCCAGTACATGGCCATGAGGCAGCAGCCTGTCCACCAGAAGCAGAGGTCAGCCCCCCCCTCCCTCCTCCTTTGCCACCCGTGCGTCCCCGTGCATGGATGCTCGACCGCGCGTCTCCTACCGCACGCACTCCATCCCTGTCTCCCCCCCTCTGTGCCGCAGGTTCAAGCCCCTGCAGAAGGTGGACAGCATGTCTTATAACCTGTCTGGGGGCTCTCACCCCTCCTCCAGCACCCCGGAGCAGTCGGTAGCAGCACAGAGCCAGCACCACCAGCAGTACATCGGTAGGAGCCAGACCTGTCATTCACTTTGTATTGTGTGTGTGTGTGTGATGCACACGTTCAGTCTTAACATTAGTCAGCATGTTAGTCGGCACGGTGACACTGCTAATAGAAATTAATGTGTGTTTGAGGTCCGCAAGGAATGATATTGAGCCACACAGGTGTTTTGTGTTGCTTTAGCTCATATTTGCTGACTCGGCTCACCCTCAACAAAGTGCCAGTCTGTCTCGTGCATAAGTGTGGTAGGCGGAGCCAGGGGTGGGCCGTGGCGCTGTGCTCAGCGCTGCCTTCCTGTGTCCTAGACGTGTCCCATGCCCTGCCCCCGTTCCCCTCCCCTGACCTGGGTGGCCAGCCCCTGCCCGAGCGCCTCGGCGTGGAGGACGTGAAGAAGCTGCAGACGCTCTACAGGGACCACTGCGAGGTACCTCACGCTGCGCTAGCTCAGCGAGCATGCTACTGCTGCCTGGACACTCACTGTGGCGTGTGTGTGCGTGTGCGTGCGCGTGTGTGCACTTCATGCTGATGCCTCCGGGAGAACTCAAACACTGACAATAAACCTGGATTACTCATGAATTTGATTGGCTGCTTAATAATAATAATAATAATAATGAACGATAAATGAGTGGTATTCCTGAACATTCGTCACCCGTATCATGTTCTCCATAACAGCATTGGTGTGCAGGGTAATGGCTTTACTAGCAGCACCACTCTAAAGTGCCTGAAATAGCAGAGTGGTGTCCTGCGTGTGCGTCCTTACTGGCGGCAGCCTGTTTGCCAGGCGGATGAGAAGATAACTGATAGCTTGATAGAGGGACTGCTGACACTGAACCACAGGGTATGAGTGAATATGAGTGAGCCCCTCCTCCCACCACCAGTCAGGCAGAAAGAATCAATATTGGGTTTAGAATGCGCTGCCTTTCCCGTCAACACGCAGTGAGGGAGAGCGGAAGACAAAAGCGAGGTTGTGATTAAAGCAGCGAGGCGCTGGCTTTATCATATTATCCATGCCCCCCCCTTCCCCCCTACCTCGCCAAGCCCCACCACGCTCCTTTTGTTCCCGACGTCCTTTCATCTCCGCACAGCTTTCAAGACATGCCAATTAACCTTTCAGCGTGCTGGGTGGACATCTTGGTGTCTTTGTGGTGGCCTTCCCACAGGCCTTTGTGTAGCCTTGTCTGAGCGGGCACATGGGCCCTATGTCTTTGTCTGCTACTGCATTTCTCTCACTCTCTAAGCTCTCTGTTCCACAGCGGCATTCAGCAAGTGTTCAGCAGTGTTACAATGTTCAGCAAGTGTTCAGCAGGTGTTTAGCAGTGCTACAATGTTCAGCAAGTGTTCATCTGTGTTCGGCAGATGTTCAGCAAGTGTTCAGCAGTGTTAGTGTTCAGCAAGTGTTCAGCAGTGTTCAGCGGTTATGCATTGTTGCCCCCCTCCTTATCTTTGATGTTTGAACAAATGGTGACCTGTTAACTCTGTATACAAGCCTTTACTGGCATCAAATATAAATGTACTTACAGTATAGAAAAGGTAAGACAGTCACAGGGCAATAATGCTCACTCTGCTACCGTCCTATTGTGTTTGCACTTTATCCATGATGCTATAAACAGTGCACACACCAGCATGTATGTTGATAAGCGTTCAATAGTCTGGCGTTGTAAAATGATGAAACTTAAATGAACAATGATAATGGGTTGTGTAAGACAACGACCGAGTAAAGGGAAATTAATGCAGTGAAGCCAACATTAGCTTTATGAATGTGTGGCGGGATTGAAGGGAGATGAGGAATTTCTGAAATAAGGCTCTCTATCAGTGTGTGTGTGTGGGCGCGTGTGCGTGCGTATGTTTGTACCATTGTGTCATCTCTCCAACTTTTTTATTATTTAGTTTTTTTTTAAGGCATGCTCTTTTTCCTGTGTGGTGAAAACCAGGGGAGGTAACACTTGTTTGGAGGGGATGGGGAATTCTCCTTTTTGTTTTGGAGTTCTGTGTTTGAACTGTTGCCACAGGCAACGGTAAACACGGTTGCCATAGCGACGGCTTGAGAGGAAGCAAAAACATCATGTGATCGAAGCCTTCACTGCTGTGTAACAAGATCCAGGGGCAGGCATATGTCCTGCCAGAGAGAGAGAAAGAGGAGAATCTCAGGGAATGGTGTGAATCATCCTCCATGTACATGTACTGTAGCTACAAAACACACACACGTACGTTTCACTTCTGTTTTTCATAGCAGAGAACAGAGGACGGCGGATGTTCAGTTGCTTTTAATGGCCCACTTGTGTTTTGGTTTCTCCTTTAATGCTGGGATATTGGTTTCCATATTGGGTGACACTGCCAGGAGCGGCGTGTGTTGCCTTGAATGAGTCCAGGTTAGTCTGGCTCATGCATGTGAACAGGAAGGAGGAAGTCACATGGCTCAGTGTAGTGGAGGGCTCTCTAATGCTAATCTGCTGAATGCAAACAATACATACATGCATAGTATGCATGCATGTATGGTACATGCATGCATACAGACATACATGCCTACATGCATACATAACCACAAGAGGAAACCTCTCTGCTTTAACACCATATGTTGCCTTTGAGGTGTACGTAGTGATTAATGTGCGGGGGGGGCAGCATGTAGCACACACATTGTGTGATCACAGAGAGAGAGAGAGAGAGACCGACCGCCCGCCCGCCCCTTTTCCCTGAAACTTTGTTGTGTGTCTGGTTGCCATGGCTCAGCTCTGTGTTTTCTCCTCATGCCCTCCCCCACTCTCCTCTTTATTTGCCCCCTCCCTCTTGCTCTCTTCCCTCCCTCCCCTTGTCTCTCTCCCCCGCCAGGCTACTCTAGACGTTGTAATGAACCTCCAGTTCCACTACATTGAGAAGCTGTGGCAGACCTTCTGGTATTCAACAGCGCCCCCCAGTGACGGAAACACCACCATCTCCAGCAGGTACGACCAAACACAGCAGTTCAAGTCAGAGGCAGGGCAGTAGGCAAATACCTTGAAATGAATAATCCCATAAATCAAGTATTATTAGGCAATAGGCTGAATCATTATTGTATTATCACTATAAGTGCTAAGCAGCAGCAAAACAATTAATTTCTGTTGCTTCGTATAATGCAGACACAGCATACTTCTATTATGGCCAAGGTCTTGACAGGGTGCACTATAAGCTCATTGTGCTTTAATGAGAGCAGGAGAAAACTAAACGCTCTGTACAATGAAAAACAATGTTCAAGGTTAGACCGATCTGATTTGGCTTCACATGAGCCAAACTAAGGCCACTGTGGGAATCATGTAAACAAACACAAGTGACACTGTTCACCATCTGTAGGCATCATTTAGGGCATTTTTGCACTTGATAACGGTAGGTGAAGCGAGATACAATGTTAAAGAACATTTTAAGATATTACTGGCACTTTGTTGGCATGGATGCTTCTGTCAATCATTATTTCCTGATATGATATGGTGTGTATTAGACGGCATATGTTGTAAATGCATCACATAATTGGCCATGATCACATGCTACTGTCATTATCCTAACAGAATGTTGGTTGCATGTCAACTGGTGTATGATCTCTTCCACTGTTCTAGTACAAATGTACTGTTTGTACGTCTGCTGAATACATGTCTTGTATAGGTAATGTGACTATTGTCTCGTGTGTGCGTGTGTGTGAAGCGAGGACGATTTGGATGGTGTGATCCCCAGGGATAAGCTGGTGGCTCTGTGTAAATACGAGCCAGTCCGCATGTGGATGAGGAGCTGTGACCACATCCTGTACCAGGCCCTTGTTCAGATCCTGATCCCTGATGTGCTGCGGCCTGTCCCCAGTCAGTATCCCCTTTTATGGTGCCTCTAGTGCATGAGACCCTCTGGCATTAATCCCAGAAGCATCACGTGGCTGTCACTACAGTATATACATTTTAGAAATATGATGATTATTATTACATGGGCTATAAAACAATATATGTGCTCGCACAATTCTAAAATTGAGATACAACTGCTATTAGACTGGACTGTTAACCATGGTAACCATTAGCGATGGTTACCATGGAAACAGACAACAGGACAGAATTGCACGATGTTGCTCACGACTCGACATATGCTTTAATAGGAATTGCGCTGGAAAATCATCCATATTCTTATCCATATCACGTAGCTTGTCATGATTCTATTATTAGATGTCCTCCAGTCACTTTGTACACCAACACAACCGCGTGCTTCTGTCCGGTCAACACAACACTTTGTAGTGACTGTTTGTCCACACTGCATCCACACACGTCTGATTGGTGTTGTTCTGGTGCCCAGGCACTCTCACTCAGGCCATCCGCAACTTTGCTAAGAGTCTGGAGGGCTGGCTGACCTCCGCCATGACGGACTTCCCTCAAGAGATCATCCGCACCAAGGTAAACACCCCAGCAGACAGCTCCCTGTGTAATCCTTCAGAATGTAGCGAGAGATACATTATGTTGCTCTCCGTTTGTATTCTGAGCTACTCACTGAGCTGTGTTGTCATGGCGCCCAGGTGGCGGTGGTCAGTGCTTTTGCCCAGACGCTGCGTCGCTACACCAGCCTGAACCACCTGGCCCAGGCAGCCCGCGCCGTCCTCCAGAACACCTCCCAGATCAACCAGATGCTTTCCGACCTCAACCGGGTGGACTTTGCTAACGTCCAGGTAAACCTCGTTAGCATCTTTAGCCAGCGGCCGTTGTACTGTCTAGTTCTATGTGTTAAGCCTGGTTTATACCTGACGGAGCCGCACCGTTGCGAGCGCACGTGATGGCGCGCACCTCTGAATATTTCTAACTGAAGCCTGCCGTCGCCCATGGGTCTTCTCCATATAATATAATGCAGATGGCCTGCAGAACAGATTGAGACAGAGCAACAATTGCAAATCATATTTGTGAATATTTTAGAGTAGGCATTGCCTAGTTGGCATGCGTAACTGCTGAATGAAGCAGAATTAAAACAAAATATTTCTGTTGCAGTGAGAATTTCAGAAACCTCCCTTTCTTATATGAACATGTCACTTCACGTTTTATGTGCACTCCTTTTTAAAGGCTGAATAGATTTGAAGAATAGGCATTGCAGTCATTAATCGCTGAAGTAGAATTACAACAGAACATTTTCCTGTTGCTTTGAGAAGATCTGAAATCTCCCGTTTTAATATTGACTTGTCATGTCCGCGGGTACAGTGCACTTGTCTGGTTGGTAAGATTTGGAGAATTGGCATTGCCTAACATTCTTAGACTAATTGAAGCAGAAGCAGAAATATAACTGTTTTAAAATAGTCCTGTTGATGTCAGATTGTTGTAAACCTCCCATTCTAAAATAAACGTGTGTATGTCACCTCTGTAATGTGCAATTCTCTTTAGATGTTTATTAAAATAGGCTAGTTTAAACATTGTCCTACTTTAATGTCCAGTCTGATTCGACTATAAAGACAAGAGAAATTACTGATTTAGTCACTTAAATTACACACATTTAGATTTATTTAAGGAATATATCTAAGCTACACTACGCACTGGGGCTTTTCTTCAGCGTGTGTACCGACAGTAGGCCCGGTGCTTGCTTTTTCTCCATGACAGCAACGTCAAACCTACATCCAGGGTTCCTTGAGAAGTTCTAAACTGCAACAGCGACATGTGAGTTCGCACAACTTCCTCAGGAAATTGGTGCTGTTCCTGCTGGTGGTTTTTGTATATAGTGCCATGTTTCGTTTTGGAGAATATCGCTACTGTGCTTGAAGGGCTGCCACCCAAAACGACAAGCATGTTCCAGCCTTTAGCAGCTTGTCTCCATGCTGTTGTTTCAGGAGCAGGCCTCCTGGGTGTGCCAGTGTGACGAGAGCGTGGTGCAGCGTCTGGAGCAGGACTTTAAGGTCACCCTGCAGCAGCAGAGCTCTCTGGACCAGTGGGCTGCCTGGCTGGACAACGTGGTTTCCCAGGTTCTGAAGCCCCACCAGGGAAGCCCCAGCTTCCCCAAGGCTGCACGCCAGTTCCTGCTCAAGTGGTCTTTTTACAGGTGATGGGATGTCAAATGTTTCTTTTCTACTCGGCTAGGATTTCCAGAAAGGCAACAAGAACAGAAGCGTTAGAAACACAATAGGTGGTAGAACGTCTTGGTGACTTGGAGAAAGTGTTAATGTCTGGAAATGTAAATGAAGAAAAACATTGTACTGTCCAAAAATGATGATCAAGTGTTTACATGTATGTTATTTCTATATATTTTTTTAATTATATGTTTTGTTTGAGCGGATCTTTTGTCGAAATTTGCAGAGGTCAGCATACACTACTTATGCAGCTTCACTTAGGGATTATGAACCGCCTATCAAGTTATAATTAAAGAAGAGGAAATCATATTGATCCACGATGTAAACCTGGTGACAATGAATGCATATATGGAGTAGGCTAGAGGATTATTGTTTATCTGTGTGACACAATAAGGCGGGTTTTTAATTCATTTTTATTAGTTTTAGGTAGGCTACCCAACACATATCTGAAACCGGCTATATGGAAATAAATGGAAGGTGCATTGTGGAAATGAATGTTGGGTTTTCATTTCATTTAGTCTCACAACAAAGCACAACCTAATACTGGGAAGTAGGAACCTCTGACAAGCACTTAAAGGCAGCATACATTTATTCATGAGAACCAGTCACAAAGTGCCAGTTGTCCTGCCCGAACATTGACAGCAACACTGATAGGAGTCAGGAGATGTAAATCAAGCAGCAGTTGTACAACCCCAAACTGAACCACAGCGCTGAGATGTTAATTACATGTTTTAGATCTGTTTTCTAATGATAATGGCTTTATTTCTGGATGGTTTGTTCTTAACTTTGATATCATTTGAGCAATTTCCTACTTAAATGTAACATTGCAGTCCCTCCACCATATCAAATCCATCCGTCTTATTCCTGCTTCAGCTCCATGGTGATCAGAGACTTGACTCTGCGCAGTGCGGCTAGCTTTGGCTCGTTCCATCTCATCCGGCTGCTGTATGACGAGTACATGTTTTACCTGGTGGAGCATCGCGTGGCCCAGGCCACTGGAGAGACTCCCATCGCTGTCATGGGAGAGGTGAGGATGCGCCAGCACTTCTTCACTGCTGCTTTGTATTTCTACTGTGCAAGGAATAGTGTGTTAGATTCACTGTTCTATAATTGTATTAAACCCTCTGTGTATTTATGTATTCTTTATTACAGTTCAGTGACCTTAGCTCAATGATGCCCTCCTTCTTGGAAAAGGGTAAGCCTGGAAGTGCTGTGGCTAGTCTCAGCTGTAGTTGCAGTAAAGTCTCTAGTTGTGCTGTCTTACTCAAGGTCTCCAACATGGGCTTTAAAGCTTCGTGTTCTACAGTACATAAGGCGGGATCCTGTTTGAGCGTAGAAGTCACTTTCCCTGTCTTTGTGCCATGTAGACACATTCTCTGATGACATGAGTGACCTGGGCAGTGAGGCAGATGTTTCCAGAGTGTCCATCGAGCCGGCTGTGAAGACAGAGAGGATCGAGATGAACCACTCGCTGCAGGAGATCTGAGCCAGGCCCAGACCGAACCCAACAGGCACCCACCTCTCCAGTGCAGTGCTGCGGCTGTTGGGGGCCCAATGGCACTCCCAGTGTGCAATGTACATAGAAGAGAGGGTGGCCACGTGAGTGGCTTTATCAGTTCAGCCCTCTTAGTGTGTTCCACTCGGGGGAAGGCTTCTTCTCTCACCCAGGACGACGCTTCTGTTTTGAACCCACAAAGGTGGAACGCGGTTCCTTTAACTTTTTGTTCTTGTTGCAACTGTGAGTAAGAATGACTTTGTGTGCAGTACTTTTTGTGGGATTTGTAACTGTGTGTGAGTGGTGGTGTTGATTTGATTGTTTCTTTTGGTTATTAGTTGTGCCATAGTCATTTGAGTGCCTTAGAATGCTAATTCTTTAACCACCACTACAGATGTCTATCCCTCAGCTGTGCCTCTACCGCAGTATGAATGTATTGTTTCTATAAAAAACGTTTAAAAAACACACACACAAAAAAAGCGAAAACACAACCTCAGACATTCAAAGCACCTTTTTGAAGTAGTTTCTCTTAAACCATTTGCTCGGTATCTCCCACTGTAGTCCTCAGGACTACGCAGAATGGCGTACCACGCACCTCGCAAATGTCAACAGAGAATCCCGTTACATCGGTCACCTAAAGCTCGACGTGTACTACTGGCTACCTCTGCTGCAGATAGCAGGGGGAAACGCACATCCATGCAACCTGACCCAAAGGGCCCTCGATATACTTACGACCCCACCAGTGTGGTCATAGTCGTTGCTCTGTCGGTCAATAGGGCCTTTCACTTTACAGTAGTCAAGAAGACAGGGAACTGTATCACACCGCCATATACGACGATACTTGTTTACCTCAATAGATTTCTATGCTCTTGTCTGTCCGACTCTGATGAAGCGACAACGTTGGTGTCCACAAGTCCCATTTCCTCTCATGTAAATGTAAATAGTACTACATCGTCTCATCCAAATGAGAGCTTTGAGGGTGAACTGTCTCTCTCAGGGTGTTTTTTCTTAAGGATGCATTTAAGGCCTGACCTCGTGTGTCATCGTCCCAGGTCTGTTCTAGGGCATTCCACTGCCATAGATTCAAGGACAAACCCAGTTGTCTATGTACAGGTTGAGATTCATTTATTTAAACACGTTTGACTTAACACAGTTAACACCCACTATAAACCTTGCACCAGTTTAAATCGTTTGAAATTGAAGGTCTGCATCTACTCTTATCTAAGGAATAGATAGTAACTTGTATAAGAATAAAGAAGTAACTTGAAAATGTATACCTTTTTTTTTTTAAACCAAAACCCTCAGAAAAAATGGTGCCCTAAAATGACATCCCTAGACCTCATGCTGTTACATTAGCGTTTGTGTTCTGGATTATTTGGTGAACACAATATGTTCATATATGTGTATATATATGTATGTATGTATGTATGTATATGTATGTATATAATATATATACACACATATATATATATATATACACACATATATATATATATACATACATATATATATATATATATATACATATATATATATATATATACATATACATATACATACACACACACCGTCAGGCATCAAATGTAGATGTGTGTACAGAGGTCAGAGGTCGGTACCTGTACAAGGGGCTGGCTGGCACAGCCTGCATGAAGTGCAGCGCAGCGGTCCGCGCTCTCCAGTGCCACTTCTTGGCGGGCAAAGTGTAGGCCACGCAGCCTGCCACGCCCCCCCGCAGGAGGTCCAGCAGCTGGCCGTGGGACCCCCCGTAGAAAGGCTCCAGCAGGAGCACACTCATGGAGGTGGGGGGGAGGGGGGTGCTTCTGTGGGAAGAACACACCAACATTGAATGTTTGCTTGATTTGCAACACACTCATGGAGGTGGATGGGATTCTGTGAGAAGAGCTTGTATTATAATAATAATTTCTGACTAATAAACATTTGACTAAGACAGGAGCATACATTTTAGAAACATATGATGCAAATATGAGCTACAAACAAAGTGTGAAAAGTAAAGGAGACTGAGCAGAAATTTCAAACCAGATGGGTTTGTGGTCAGATGCGGGGTTGTCAGAAATATTGGCAGGGGGAAATATAATTCTATAAAGCAATCAGAGGAGCCAGGGAGTTTAAAAGCAAGGCATTTGATTGTGTGTATGTGTGTGTGTGTATATGTTTGTTTTGCAACGGACTCATGGAGGTGGTGGGGGGGGGGGGGGGTCTTCTAGGGACAACGCTAGACAGAGCTATCAAGGTCCCCCTCCAGAGAATGGTTTTATTCTTACCCTCCATTAAGGTATTAATCATGTTTATCGTGTACTATCTTGTTTTATAATATCAATTTTCTTATGCCTTTTTGTATTGTTTTAGTGTTTATTTAATTTCGCCATCTCATCCTTTGCTTAAACCCGTTTGCCCTTTTTAAATGTCTTCAATTGTAAATCATTTTGAGCTACATCCTTGTATGAAAGGTACTATTATCATCATTATTACCACAAGAATAATAACAACAATAACAATAATAATTCATATTACTATGAGAATTAGTGTAATTATTTGAAGAAGACGCTTGTTTTGCAGAAGAAGTTTGTTTCTTTTGCAGCAGCATGAACAATGCCAGCGTGCGTCCATGTTGAATCAGACTGCTGACACCCAGGTCTCCGTGGGGTTCCCGCGAGGGGGAAGAGGCAATCATATCCCTCCATGTACAATGCATGGCAGAAATAAACCATTTCGCGTCCAGAAATGCCATTAGGAAGATGTATTTAGTGGGGCAAGGATGGGGCTGTTTAAAGAGGAGCCGACGGTGGTCAGCAAGGTTGCAGACGAGCAGCATTAAGACGAGCATGTGGCTCTTGGGCTTTCTAGAACAATCTCTCCCTTCCAGTGACTTCCAGTCTGCATCAACCAAACACAACGCTCTCCATCTTATTCTTCCATTTAGCTGCCCACAATGGGGAGTAATGTATTTGCAGCACTCTGCATTCGCCCACAGACTTTTCAATCCGTCAATATAGCTCTCTCTCTCTCTCTCTCTCTCTCTCCCTCCCTCTCCCTCTCTCCCTCCCTGCCACAAATGCAACTCATATCTCAAGTAGGAAATGAGCTGTGCAATCTTCTGTTCGTTCGCCATGGCAACACACTGCTGGCTGGCTGTTACCAGATGTGAGATACAGCAGATTTCAGTGGGGTAGCAACTTTTTAAACCTATGTTGAATATGTAGCTGGTACATGGAAAACATATACTGTATATAAATATATAAAAACATTCACAAATCAACATAATGGTGTACATTCAACAAACAGTCAAGCAAGTAAAATCAACAATAGGCTCTTGCAGAAGAGCACATTTACAATCTAAACAATACTATGTTTTACTATTTACATACTGTAGCTTTTCACCCAAAGAATCACTGAAAAACCAAATGTTCACATCCAGGCTACATTCCTAAATGTGCAACATCACCACCATCAAGTCCTTGGGACAGAACTCCATCCCAGGCCTGCAACTGAGCACTGAGTTGCCTTGCCTTTAGGCCACAGAGCTGAAACAGCAAGACACGTTGTGGAGGTCACAATGCCCTGGTTTTAAGCTTGTACCATGTATGTAGGGCATATTAGCCATGCTAGCACATTGATTTGTCACAATTAGGGAGATTCCATCTACTCTCCATCTCACCACCGTGCAACTGTAAACGTCACTCCTGACAGAGAAGTCGTACCTATAAGCAGCATCGCCCCCAGAACCAAACATGGAAGGCTGACAACACCTTTTCCACAGCTGACAAAGATGAAACAAGGGGTTAATGTCATCACACCCCCCCCCCCCAAGCACTGCTGTGTCAGGGAAACCCCGGGTCATCGCACTGCTAGAGAACTATTATCAGCACTTCACTACGTGCAAGCTGAGCCAGTCATACTGCTATCTGCGCAGAGGCCGATACGGGCTTAGTCACTCTGGTTGGCTTCACCTCCATGTTCGTCTGGAAACTAAATGATGGCTGAGGAACTTTGGTTATCACAAATATTAGTGGTTGTTTTTCCCTTTAGATGGTTGGTTCAGCAAGATGAGCCAAGACTGTCTTCTCTCGCGTCCTGCACTAATGACGTACTATACACTTTCAAAATACTGCTGGTAGTATTACAGAAAATTTATAATCACAGTCTCACTCCCTTGGCATAGGGAATAGTGCAAATAACAAAAGTGTGTATCCAGGAGACCTTCGAGGCCTCAACAGAGCACGCACAAGGTGTTGCCAAGTCTCTTGCTATGCAGGATCTACAGGTCTACTAACATCTTCATGTATGCACTTCTGTTTGCCTGGACACTGTGTGATTCCAATCATTCATTATATTCATTGTTAACTGTTGTTATAATAATAATAATAAGATAAGATATACTTTATTAATCCCTTAGGGTAATTCATCCTCTGCATTTAACCCATCCCTCCAGGGAGCAGTGGGCAGCCGCTGTGCAGCCCCCGGGGACCGACTCCAAATTGATGCCAGTCATTGGAGACACGGGCATGTTTTGTGTAAGGAACCATCAGGATTGAACATTGCTGTCCTAACTCTGTAAAACATAATGTAACATGGGCAATAAATGAATATACTGTAAGGAAATATTACAATGTTGTCTTTGATTTATGCATTAGCTTGAGTGGTTTGGTTTAAGTTTACTTGCAAAGTAAATGACAATCTCTATTTTAGGACTTAGATGCATTTTAGAAGCCTGCTGCTGATATTGTGGCCTGGCTACGTTAGACATTGCTGATACTTGACAGTAGACCTACGCGTGTAAATACATTTAATTGGATCAGCCCCAAGGATCGGTTACAACTGTCCAATTGTCACCGATACCGATCCAGCTATTTAAGTCAGTACCGGACCGATTTCCGATATCAGTATCGTATCGGTGCCATCCCTAAAACTACACTTGGCCAGGGTGGGAAATTAGCACCCGACACCAGCCAAATGCAAGTACTTTTTTAGAGTGGCGGGTAATTTTGCCTTGTATACCAGCCACAGTGGCGGGTGGAATGTAAAAGAAATGTTATAGTTAACCCTGTCGGACACGCGACTTTAAATATAGCGTGAGGTTGTTTTAGGCGCGACTGCAGGCTAGACGGAATGAGACCATAGTTGCACGTACAAACACACACACACAAACGTGCACACCAGGGCGCAGGGGCACACAGACCAGCGCTGACCGCAGACCAGCGCAGATCGCTCAGACGTGGGCCAGAATCTGACCCATCCTGTTTATCTAGGTCCCTCTGGCCGCTCTGGGCGTGCGTGCCTCCACACACATGCACACGATGTGTGTGTGTGCACGTGCATCGGAGAGCGAACAGGGAGGAGGATGGGCTGGCACTGATACTGTTTGCTAGCTTGCTAAGCTGTACCGAAACACCATGGGCTGTCCAGGGAGTGACATTACCAACACTACTATGGCACCGCTATGACCCGCCCTGCTCTGCCTGATTGGTTAAATGATTGCGTGATGGCTGTCACTCATTTAGCCCTGGTTGTTTATTGCGGTTACATTTAGAGGTTACCTTTTGGTTGACATGATTACTCATTAAGTGCATCGGTTAGTTGCATAGATTGTTTTTTTTATTAAGTCATAGATATAGGCTACTGTATTCTTAAAGCCATAATGTATTTTATTAAATATTTAAAACAAAGAAATATAGGTTAAAGTGTGTTCCTACCCATTAATACAACAAAGTAATGCGTGCTAAGCTATATCTGTAAAGGAGTCAATTATGTATTATGACTGAAACATCTTGGGAACAGAAGTGCCAATTTCAAATAGGCTACGTAAAGTATTCCTCTGAAATGGCGCAATTCATTAAATATATTCTTACAATTCAAGAGTGCCACAGGATATGCATGGTTCTGAGCTCAGCTGGGGGGAAATACATTGACTAATATTGTGTCCTGAAAACCTAAATTCTTAATTCACTGTTCTCATCGCAGCTCTCACTTTGACAATGCAAATTTAAGCAGTCTTGTTCGTCAGCAGCAATGTGTTAATGCTATTCATAACCGCTTTGATCTCACATTAGGAAGAGAGCGTAAAATCACATTTTTTAAGATTAAGATTTCAAAATGGTGAGATGGGTGAGAAGTGACTTTCCTCCTTGTAACTGAAGGAGCGGTGCCCTCGCACCGCAGAAGCACAGCCTGTATGCGGACGCTAATCATTCAGAGATCCAATGAAAGGGGCCACGCGTTAATTACAGACGCGCACGCGTATGACGATCTGTGAGGAAAAAGGACAGGTCCATCAGTAGGAGTGATGGAAGAAATGCTGAGGTATTGTTGGGAGGTCTCGACACTTTAATAATCTGATGCCAGATAGTTGTAGACATAAATTGCAGCATGTGCCAAGTTGTAGTTAACTTTCTGTTATGATGATTGTTGAGGGTTTATTTTCGTGAATGGCTGTATGATTGAATGGAATTGTGGGACGGCATTAACTCTTTTCCTTTCATAAAGGATGGTCCAGTGTACCCTATGCTAAAGGACGCAAGGAAGGGAACATTGAAGCACCTTTCCTTAGCAATAATAGAATTCGAACAGCTCTCATCATGGCTGCGACCTAGATACCTCCGGGTCATTCCCACAGTAAGAAGGGTTCCTAAGCGAAAAAGACCATGCAGCCTAAGAATAATTTTGAACGTGTTCGAGTATCAACTGAACTGTCCAATCAGCGTTGTGTTTAGAGCTATACGGGCGTGGTTTAGGTGTGCCGACAGCGAAAACGATCAGATTATTCAACCAATCAACTGCCAAGTATTTCTTTTAATGTACCCATCATTCACAACTTATTTCAATTGGCTCCCCAGATGGACTTGTGACTACAATTCCTCTGGCGTGTCAGGTTATAGGCTACACAGTCTACTGCAAAACACATGCAAATAGCCTAGGCTACATATATAACGGTTCAATACGTGATACCTGAAATAGCCTGCACTATAATATACTTTATGGCAAACTACGAGTCATGCAATAGTTTAGTTTGAGTCACGGCTCGTAAGGAGGTCACACCAGTGGTCGACAACCAGAAGGAATCGCTTTAACATCAAATGACGGACAGCAGAGAGAGGAGTGGAGACTTCTCCCTGCGTACTTATTTTGCGCACCGCCACCATGACAGGAACCACAGCCTACGCCTGTTTGCCTAACAATGTGCAGGAACAATAGAATACTCATTAAACGTGACACCTTTCGGACAGAAAAGCCCTCACATGTTCGCCTGGGTCACGGTGACCTGCCAAACACAGCACTCACCTCTTCCTGGATCTGCGCGGAAGAAAGAGGCGTCACGGCGTCCTTGCTGCGTCATTGCGTCACACCGCCGCTTACGCTTCTGATAGATTTAACGTTTTACAATCTGCGCTGTTTTATAGTCATGGTATAGCGATTGTTGGCAGATAGCGTTGGGCAACGTCTGAGATACCCTTCTTTGTGAAAACCAGGTCTGACTTCAGCCTGATTAGATCTGCTGTATTATTTCTCCACAACATACAATCTGTTTGCATTATATGTAGAGTTGTTATTAGCACATGACTACTGTACATTACAGACTATTGTTTATAGCGTTTCCCCGCAGCCTATACACGCCTACTGAAATCCTACAGAGTTGTTGAGAGAGAGAGAGTGCTGTACAACAGTATGAACTTTTCACCTGCTTGTAGTCATATATGCATCCATCCATGAGTTCATGGCCAGTTGACTGTTGGCAATGGCATGTTCAGCTTGAGCCAGTGCTTTTGAGCTTCAAAGTGTCTTAAATAATTCTATAAAATCTATCAGCCCGGGTTCAACAAATCTGCTGCATGAATTAGAATCCACATCAGAAGGTAAAGTTTTAGAGCAAACAATTACATAAGCGTAAAGGCTGCTATAAAAGCCATAAGGGTGAGCTTTGAGATTACACAGTAGGCCTTAATGAAGTGTTGCTTTGATTAGATTTTCCCTGATTTGAGCATGAGCTTATAGACTTGTAAAAGCAGGGCTTCCTTGCTAGTTTTATTTTAATGCCTATACAATAGTTATATTGCAGTCAAATATAACTGTTACGTGTGGAGGATATGGCTAAATGAAATTGTCTCCTGGAAAATACCTATAATAGATGTGAGAGTTTAATTTGTAACCCTCCATTGTTGCCTGCTTCAATAGAAGAGCATTCTTTTTATTATGTTGAATTTTATTCCACTCTGTCAGCATCATTGTAAATGTTGTTAAATACCTGCTTCAATAGAAGAGCATTCTTTTTATTATGTTGAATTTTATTCCACTCTGTCAGCATCATTGTAAATGTTGTTATATACTGTATGTCTTGTATGGTAGGTTATGGTGATAAAAACAACATTATAGATATTTATCAGCAATTCATTGTTAAATTGGCTAACCAGAATCTGTTTAATAAAATTGTCATTGTGATGAAAAGAAGTATTGTTGTTATTCACAGTGGATTTAGATTAGTGCAGAGTAAGAGATGATGCAGTGGAATGGAATCAGGCATCTGAAAACAACACGTCTGCTCGTCTGTGGTTGTATGATGCCAAATAAAAGTGTGCAAAGTACAAGAAGAATAACACAGCTTTATTAAAATTTAATTTGGCTACATTTATTCGAGCATGGTCATTTCCAAGAGAAATTTAAAATTCAATAATACTTCAGACATTTCAGGAATTTCATCAACAGTCCCTCTTCATCTCTCCAGCGGGATGAATAAAGTGGATTTCTTTTTTAAACTCGCAAAAATACAGTGTTTTCACAATATCGTATATAAAGTTCCCCAAATTTAGAATTTCCAGTAGTTGAAATGAAATAAAACAATTGAAATTTCCAAATACCATAAACACTCATATTCATATCTTGCTCCAATAGTCAATGACATAATGCATTTTACTAAAATATATCTATTTGTTGAGGAACTATAATACTGTACACTACAGTATGAAATAAATAAAATTAGGAAATATAAAATGAGTCATAAATAAAATGGTAATCTTCAAATAAAAAACAAAATAATTTCATGTTGGAAAAATCAACTAAAGAAAATTTTAAACAAAATAATTATAATACTGACAAAGTGAAAAATACTGAAAATTGCACAAACATAATTATGTAAACTAACAAACTGCCGTCTATCTATGCTAATACTGACATTGGTACTTCGAAAACAAGATGAGCTATTCCTTTAATACTGAAGCCGGAGCAAAGATAACACAGGTCTACTTTGATGTACACTGTACAAGGATGGCACAGGTAAAGGTTTGCATATAAGGCTTTCTCTTGAGAAAATAAAACACACCATCTGGACACCTCATCCGGGCCCTTCATATTTTGTTGATCTGCTCGCCACACTTTCACCCCATCCAGTCCATTGTAACTTTTTTTTTTAAGACTCACATATTAGAAACACACAGGTTTAACGTTCCTTCACATAAACAAAATGTGAGGCCCAAAATTGTGTGGTTAGTTTGCCTTGCAAAGACGAGGGGGGGGAGGGGTTATAAAACCAAGGACGTCACAGTAAGTGGCTGACAAAATACAACACTGACGGTTTGCTACCGATTTTTCAAGCATGGTATAAATATCCATAGGCTTTTTTTTTCTTTCTCCTTACTCTCTATTTTTCCTAAATGTTTTTGTAGTGATTGGAGGTGGGGGGGGGGGGGGGCAGAGTGCAATTTACCAGTTTGGGGTTGTAACACAAGGAGACACAGGAAGGTTAATAACACCACACAGCTTTCAGGCCTTTATAATACTGTACATTAAAAACAGCTTCATTTCATTATAACGATAATCATTATTAATTATCAGATTTTTTTCTCTTAATTTTCTTGCATAATGTGGATTTTTAAACAATCCCACCATGCTAGATGTTGGCAGTCAGTCACCACATTGCGTCTCAATGTCCGTCTGCACGCTCGCCACAACACAAAGACCAAGCCGGTAGCTCTCGTTCTCGTGGGAATTGGAAGGAACGTGACAAACACTTGCTGCAAGCTTTCTTCTCTCCCGTGAGTCCACTGTGAGACCACCATAAGACCACCGTGAGACCACTGTCAGTCCACCATCAGTCCACCATAAGACCACCGTCAGTCCTCGCGGTCCGACCGTGTGTCCGTCTTCCCGTCCCGTGAGCTCTCGTCCGTGGCGTCCCCCGCCGTGTCCATCTGCGTTACCCGGCCCCTTCTGTCACCTTCATCATCCCCCTCATCTTCCTCTTCCTCTTCTTCCTCCCGTCTGTCTGTCGCCCCCTCGTACGTCTCCTGCTCTCCTCCGCCTCCTCCCCCGCGTGCCAACACTCCCCCCTCTGTCCCGTCCCGCAGGATGTGCCCGCCGTCCTCCCGAGGCTCCTCTATGTCTGGGTAGCCCAGGGGCCCCCCGAGGCCCCGCAGGTAGGCGGCCCGCCGCATCAGGAGCTCCGTGGGCTCCGGGGGGGCGCCGCCCACCTTCTCCCGGGCCTCTCGCTCGGCCGCCTCGCGCTCCTCTGCCTCCCGCTTGCAGTAGGAGTAGCGGTGGTTCATGTGCTGCGAGTAGGAGCCCGAGTGGGAGAAGCGCTTGCCGCACTTGTCGCACTGGTAGGGCTTCTCGCCCGAGTGAAGGCGCGAGTGCTCGATCAGGTGGTGCTTGTGCTTGAAGGCCTTCTTGCAGATCTGGCACTGGTGCGGACGCTTGCCTGCGTCAGACACACAAGGGGAGGGGAGGGTTACTATGGTGACATCATCCTCTGCATTTGTTCATAGGCCATATTTGTAGGCTACTTTAATATACTGGTTAATACAGTTAGCACTTCAAAGGTAATTTGGAACAACAAATGACTAAATGGAATAAACTCAATTTAACTTTACGTAAAGGCCCAGTGCTCATGTATTAGTACTACAATTACTAGTACTAGATGTACTAGTATTAGTATTTCTAGTACTAGATGTACTAGTACTAGAAATACTAGTACTACATTTACTTGCAGAAACACACAGGATCACACAAGTGTGTCTCTGTTATCAATAATGTGTGTAGAGTATGGTGTTCATTGAGGCTAATGTCCTTACCACTACATCAACAACAAACTGTGCTGATCATACTCTCTTTCAGGTATTATATCTGTTAGCTAAGTTTATGGTTAATGCTTAAATTAAATTCAACAACTAAACTAAGTGGGAATTATGAATACAGGCATCTTGAGAGAGAATGCTAACAGCCCATGGATTATTACTTTCTCACTTCCGGAAAGTCTACAGCTTGAACGGGTGTATGTGTCAGACGTCCAGCACAGAGTAGCTTATGTGACGTGGTGGTCATGGACGGAGGATGCTGAGACTAGCAGGAGGACGCACACGCACGCGCACGCACATGCACACGCACACGCACACTCATACACACACACGCACATACATGTGTGCGTGTGTTTACTACTACTGTGTTCTAGCGGATATTCCCTCCATCTGACTCGACAGTGACGGGCAGCCTGGCTGCTGATGCTGCCAAGCAACCAGGCCCCAAACTTAGCACCTCCCACACACACATGCACAGATGCCTTCCACCCCCCCTATGCCAGCATCACACACACACACACTCTCTCTCTCTCTCACACACACACACACACACACACACACACACACACGCACACACGCGCGCGCACACACACACACACACACACACGCAGCCCTGCACCAGAAAGAACGTGCATGCACACATGCACACCTCTCCTTCGTATGCAGCCATACAAACATGCACATGCACCACAAATAGCCCTGGAATGCCCCGTTCCAGCAGCGCAATAATAAACGGGACGGCGGATTCCTTGCGGAGCATTCCTGCACTGAGTGAATAGGAGGGGGGGCGAGAGATGATGCAACCCGGTGAAAGAGAGGTATAGCGGGTCACATCTTTAGCAGACATGGCCAAGCCACATGGGCATAACCAGGGGAGCAGCCATTTTGATATAACCCCCCAAAACAAATCTGAACGGCTGTGACTGTGCTGTTTGTGAGTCTACGGTAGGCCGACTAGCGTACTCTGATGTGCCTGCCATGTTAATTCTGACCTGTGGAATAGGCATCGGCCTATTTGGTCTGTTAGGGCTGTTTCATAGTCTGTGGACGCGATCGCAAACTAAATTCCTACATGCGTATTTTCAGAACGCGTCAGTTGGAACAGAAGTCGCGCTTGCGTTGCGTTACAAAAATGAACACATTTTGCTACACAACGCATCAAATCCTTCTTGCGGAGCTCGACGCGTTTGCGTCCCCGTAGCTCGCATAGACTGTGAACCTGCCCTTAGAGTATGAAGTCATTTATTTATTTGCCATGTTACCCCGGCAACAACAACACACAAGTACAGACTCAGACAAACATGGTCTCAATGTTATTCCCAAGACAGTCTGAATTTTTAAAGCGCATGACACCTGCTCATGTTTATGTAACGCTCTACGTATTATATAATATCCCCCTGTTGAAAAGAAAGGAACACGTTACTGTAAAAGGCCATGGTTTGGAGTACAACGAGAAACAGAAAAATATAATAATAAGTGAGATAATAAAAGGTTTAAGAGGAGGGTTGGTTGGGGAACTATATAATAGAAAAATAAACAAACAAAAGGGAAAGCAGATATAGAGGGGGGTGAGGTAAAATAAGTGTCCAAATGTTATATACCTGTGTGCTCATATTTGTGTCTTAGGAGGGAACTGGTCTTCTGGAATGTTTTGTCGCACAAGTCACACGCGTACATACCACTTTCTGTCTTCTTAATCTTCTTCCGGGAGAGGAGCGAGTCGTCTGTCAGGTCGTCCAGGCCTGACAGATATTCCCCGGTGGTGTCCATCAGCTCCCCCTATGACGGGGAGGAGGCAACGATACTATTAGTAATCTGCACCCGTCACCTGCCACGGCACGGGCCACCCCGGTGATCCCACGTCTGGACAAAGATTAGCAGTGAGTCTCTCGTCACCGGGACTCCCAGAGGGGAACATGTGGGCCGTGTAGCAAACGTGATATGGGGGCAGCAAAGTCTAGCGTAGTGCCACCCAACCCTGGTCCTGGGGCCCACCACCCTGCATGTTGTAGATGACTTGCTGCTCCAACACACCCTGACTCAAATGAAGGACCAGGGTTGGTCAGGGTGTGTTGG
>JAODTR010000019.1:2371849-2385868 GCA_025399935.1 Amblyopsis rosae
ATCCTTGGATAAGAAGTCTAAGCCTAGTCTGCTCCTTGTAATCCAATTGTTCCACTGTAAAAGGTGTAGTCAGCTATTGCAAGCTAATTGTAAACTAATGCACTTTTTGTCAAATTCACAGAATATCTCTTCCCATTCCGCTAGCATTTTTTATATATTTTTTTCTCCCTTGTTGAAAATGTTATTCCACAGCAAAAATCAATTCATTGTTGTAATCAATCAGTTAACCCTAACCCTAACCAGCGTTTCAATGTGTGGGGCAGAGTTTGAAATTAGCAATCGTTCTCGAGACTGACTAACCCTGCCTTTAAAGGTGTAGTCAGCTATTGTAAGTTAAGCCGTTTTTAAAAAACATCTCAAGACACATCTTTTTCAGCAAGCTTTTAATTAGCAACTTAGTGTTAGGTTTTTGTTTTATATTGTAATGTACTTTTATTTTGTACAGTGTAGGATTTTGGACCTTTGTGTATGAAAGGTGTTCTATTAATAAACTTTACCTACTTACTTAAATGCAAGCTAATACACTTTTTGTGAAATCCAACAAGTATCGGGATATTTATTTTCAAATAGTAACTAGTAACATAAGTGACGAACTACGCTCGTATCAACAAAGCCATAGCACACCGCTTTGCTTGAAAATGCATTTTGCGTAGGACCGCAAAGTGATACCGTTTTTATTTTATTTTATTTTATCTGAGTTCTAAGTTAGCAAGAATGACTGACCCTGCCTTTAAGTCGCTTTGGATAAAAGCAACGCTAAGTGACGGTTGTACGTGTTTGGGTTAAAGCTCAAGACCCAAAATTCACTTTGTAAATATGGTCTTGCTGGTTGTTCATAGTTTTTGCATGCTAATATAGACCTCTCTATATCCAGGGCTCCAGTATCCAGTTGATATGTGTTTTAATGCACCTGTATTTGTATTTGTCGTTGTCCTATGTCTTCCATTCGCTGCATTATTTGTTTTTCTAGCTCAATGTTGATGGTAATTTCAATGAAATCATCTCTTTTAAATGCCTGTTCCTCAGTAGTGTGTGGTTGTCTCTGCTTTCAACTAAACACTAGGCCTAATCTGGTACTACTTTCGTTTATTACTTTATCTTATTGCTTTATCGCTAGTGACTGTGTGTGTGTGTGTGTGTGTGTGTGTGTGTGTGTGTGTGTGAGTATGCATGCATGTTTTGATAGTTTCAGTTTTCTTCATGCAGGGTGGGGGCACATCTGTGCAGGGCATCTGGTTTCCTGCTCTGGGGTTTGGAGGGGGGGGGGATCTTTATGTAAATGGCCTGCAGACCTTGATAAGGGCATGGGGCTTCAGGTCACACAGACAGACAGACAGACAGACAGACAGACAGAGAGAGAGAGGGAGGGAGCGTGCATTCATCAAACTGCTGCCACACCTGCATGTTGCCGCTCCTCCATGCCCTGACTGTGTGTGTGTGTGTGCCTGCTACCAGATGACGCCTACCAGAAGCTGGCTATGGAGACCATGGAGGAGCTGGACTGGTGTCTGGACCAGCTGGAGACCATCCAGACCTACCGCTCTGTCAGTGACATGGCCTCCAACAAGGTGGGATGCACGCGCACGCGCACGCGCACGCACATGCACGCACGCACACACACACACACGCACGCACGCACATGCTCACTCACCCGCTCCCTAGAACTATATATTAACGACTCACACACACAGATACACACACACACACTCACACAGTCCACACACACAAACACTAGCGCTCACACCCAGACACATACACACGCACACTCACTCACTCCATAGAACTATACATTAACAACTCACGCACAGACACACAAACACAGACACACACTCGCTGACATACAGACACACAGACACACACTCACTGACATACAGGCACACAGACACACACTCGCTGACATACAGGCACACAGACACACACTCGCTGACATACAGGCACACAGACACACACTCGCTGACATACAGACACACAGACACACACTCGCTGACATACAGGCACACAGACACACACTCACTGACTCTCACGACGACATACACACACAAAGACACAGTCCCACACACCCACCCACACACACTAACACACACACTCCATAGAACTATATATTATATTAACGACTCACAAAAGGAGACAGACAGACACTCTCACTCACACTCACTGATACACTCACTCGCAGACATAGGCACACACATACAGTACATACAGACAGATAGACACACACTTTACTGGAATGTTCTTCCAGGGGAAAAGGGCTATTGGGGGACATAAAACTCATATACATTTACTTTTGATTATAGTTACTAGTATAGCGGTCGGATACTACTATGAAGTACCCGGTTCAATGACAGTTAGAATTACAATGACAAATTAACATGGGTTATAGATTTACATTCACACTTTTATTTACATTTGTCAATATATGGAATTGTAAGCAGCAGCCAACAGTGTTATAATAGAATAATTACAGCATCATGTCGTAATGATTACTACCATACTGTAATATAAATAAATCAACAAAATATCTAATGGCCTAAATAAAAGTGCTCAATACATAAGAGCAGAAAGATAGATCATTGTAACTTTGACAAACTGTTACAGTGACACACAGAAAAGTACAGTACAGCACTATCAGTCAGTTATGTATGTACAAGAGTTAAATGCCGTAACCATGACGTTTACAAACAAGGCTATCTTTGACCCGCTGTCCAGATACTTAAACAAGTGAGCATGCAGCGTGTTTTTGCCGACGGCAGTGAAGTCCTGGAATGCCACAATGGCATTGCAGCACGGGCTGTGTCTGAGAACACTTATAGTGGGCCTAGAGGAAAAGCTGCTTATTTTTCCGAAAAACTGGACAACAGGATGTGAGAATCCAACACTGGGTCAACATTGGGAATGTGCCTGCGTGCGTGCGTGCGTGCGTGCGTGCGTGCGTGCGTGCGTGCGTGTGCGTGCGTGCGTGCGTGCGTGCGTGCGCGTGCGTGCGTGTGATGCTTGTGGAGCCCTGGGCAAAGTGACTCTCATTCCCGTCTCCTTCCTGATCCCCCACATACTCCCCAGACGACAATAGATATCCCATCATGCCACAGGGTACATTTAATGGCCGTGTTTATTTCTCCCATTGCTGCCGTCATCAACACACGTGCGCGCACACGCACGCGCACGCACACACACAAAGACAAATATGGGATTTTCCCAGCAGAATGGAGAGGTACACATTCATCAATATGCCTGGTTGGAGTAAAGGCAATTAAGAAGCCAGTTTAATCACTGGACAACAATGACCATGTAAATTCACAGAAGAAGAGTTCAGATGCAAAAACATATTCTGTTTTTAAATTGGCAATATTTAAACAATTTCTTACATGTCTGGAAGATATTACTTTTTATTTAGTGACATGCAATCTTTCAATTGTGATAAAGGTGAAATTAGTGAACCGAAATATAGAGACCTAATAAATAATTCTGTTTAAATTGCTATGTGGTTTTTGTTAGATGGACTTAAATGTTTTTGCTTTTGATTTGCTTCCATTATTGCCTTCATTATTGTACTTAAGTTAAACACACTTAAGTTAAACACACAGGGCATGCTGACATGGTTGTTTCTGGAATTCAGAATAAGTACATTTATTTAAGATATCTTAGTAAAGTAAAGAGATATGAGACAAACCAGACAAGATATGGTGGTCATGGATATTCCAAGGTACCTCACTAAATCATTGGCAGGCTCATTGTTTGTCTCCAATGCATTCTCTCTACACTAAACTAAGGTCAGCGGAGTTTCCTTTTGGAGGCAAGGTTTTGACTTTTGATAACACGGGTGTCAGAGAACGCCAGGACTACTGTGTTAGACTATTGTGTATTATGTTATATAGTATACCCTATCAGATGACAGTCTGTTAGTTGTGTTGAGTGATGTTGTTGCCCTAGTTGGGTCACATTGACGTGTGCTCGAACAATAGCATTACACATAGCAGTCAAGTTGGTGTGTCATGAGATGAGAAATAGCTGTGTTGATGGCTATACACGATTAGTTAGTCAGTTACTAGATGTATGCAGAGTAAGGATTTACAACAATGTTCACAAATGGAGGATAATTCATTATTACTTGTATTGTGCATGGATTTTGCACAATGCATGAGCTGATTTTGGAGGTCCTGGTTTAAAGTGTTTGAGAACTAAAGCAATGTATATTCTTTTACTACTAATATATTATCTCCCAAGTGGAACTTGGGAGATAATAAATGTTGTTTTAGGTGTGCGTTTGTGTCGGAGGTGTGAGGTTTAATCACAGCGATACCTCATCTGTCACCCAGCAAACCAAAGCATTACACAACAGCCCCTGCTGCAAATATCGTTGTTTCACAAGAGTCGACCCACATACCGTTAATGAGAACGCGGCAATCGGCTTATGCAACCTCTGAACCAGCGGATAAACCGAGCTGTTATTCATGCTGCAACAGAGTTTGATACCCAAGTCTCTGGTAAGGGTGAAATGCGAGCCTTTGTTATCGTCACCCATTCGCACTACACCCCCAAGGTGAAGCTCAGGCACCGCTGGTGCTACGGAGGCCAGGGACCTGATCCCACATGCTGTTACGCATGGGTGACGTGCGGTGGTCATGCAAGATCTAGCTTGAGGCCTATTGTTGTGGATACTGTTGCCGTGAGCTTGCTGTATAGTGTGCACCCCTTTGTGGGAAGCTGTGATATATATGGTTCTTATGTGAACGCATAGGAACGGTAGAATAAAACTATTTTAGTGGACTTACTAGAGTTACCAGTAGCTCCTAACCGGCAGGCTAGTGTAAAATTGACTTTAAAACTAACGTTGTAGTAGTAGAAATAATGAGCATGGATTTGAACTGAAACAATATTAATTACTACTTACTTTGTTTTAATAATGATTATATTTGAAATGGAAAAAACTGCCATAAACATCCTACTCGCTCTGTTTTCTCTGGGCATTCAGATGTCTTCTGTTCAAGTACAACTAAAACACAGGACTTGATGCAGTACATGGTGACAGTACTGTAGAAACCATAGAGACAACGGCAGCGCAGCTTACAGTTCAGAGGCAGGTCTACCCCTCTGGAGGGCGTGTGTTTTTGTGTGAGCATGTGCGTGTCTCAGTGAGTGTGTGTGTGTGTGTGTGTGTGTGTGTGTGTGTGTGTGTGTGTCTTAAGTCTTGTACAACACACAGTGTGAAGTGTAGCCTAGTCAGAACTCGCTGCCCTGAGTGAGTCAGTGTAGCTCTGTGTGGCGCTTCCCTCTAACGTCAGAGAAGCCAGGCTTGGCGCTTTAACTGCAGCTACAGTGAGCTAAGAGCTAGTGGAACACAGTCGGGACATTGTAGAGGACAGCGGCGCGGCACTGCCCTCACCGCCCAGCAACATGGGTGCCTGCTGCTTTGACAAGAAAGAGAAGAAAGTTGGTAAAGTGACCAACTGGAGAAAGGTGAGGACATTTGGGGGTTCGATACGCATCGTAAGTTCATCCCTATTTTGATTACTTTTAGTTTTTTGTGTATTTTGGTGAGTGTGAGAGAGAGAGAACGTTTTGTGGACTTGGTTTATGCTGAAGTTTGTTAGTGCTCATAAGCTCTAAGGTTAAAAGCTCTCTTAACATCTAAGATTATTATAAACTTGTGTTTTAGGATATCTTTCTTTTTGTCAATCTTGGTTGCCGTGGTGTATACAGCAGCTTATTGGTATTCTAAAGCTTATTTGGTGCTGCCTTAGCTAAAGGGTTGTATATTTTGCTAATCGTATGGTATGTGAGTAGAAAAACATACATTTAAAGTTGAATACATATACATACATCTATACATTTAGTCCAGCTCTGGGGAATCACACTGTTGCCTGTTAAATGGTTAATCTACGTTTAAAGTACATGCCACTGTATGACCAAATACTCTGGTTCATATCCTATTTCTGTTTACTGTGTCTATGGTCATTTTGGTCTACAGTACTTGCTTCCAACTGTACTCAGAAAGAGAACCGTAATAACATATGTAATAGACTTAACACAAACACAGGAACATGTTGTTTTTCTTACATAGTTTGCCCCTCAACTGCTTTTTGTTAGCTACGGTACTACGAGGCACACACTAATGTCAAGAGAGAAACCTAAGAATGGGTTTGCTTTACTACTGCTGTCTGGAGGTATTTAGTGTGGAATTGGCAGGGCTACATGGGTCAGTTAAAGTGGCATGTGGCTGTGGATATTGGCAGTCCTGGGTAGCCTGGGTCAGTACATGTGATAAGTGGGTTTTCTGAGCATGGTGGCCCCAAATCTTGCCGAAACCCAGGTCAAATGAGGCCCGGAGCATATACTGTAGTCTAATCAGGACTGAGAAATGCTTGTTAAGAAGGGAGAGTGGCAGCTTTTACAGTAAAGACTGGCAGACACAATGGACCCTTCTCACAAACAGTTAGTATCTTAGGGTTATTACAGCTGAGGCTAATGCAATTAACAGTGCACTGTAGATGTTAAATCTATGCTTGCTAATCAGAACACCTAAAGTGAATGCACTTGTTAGTAATGTTATTCTGTAGATACATTTGTTTACACTGCTATGATCCATCTGTGAAATTAATTAACAGTCAAATATCCCTTTCTGCCTGCATTGTTTTTTAGTGTCTTTTTGATCTTCATTGTGTTTTTTTGCAGTTGCTTTTGTGAGTGTTTAAACTTAATTTATATCACTGGATCTGCTTGTGGTCCACTACATTAATGGTATGGTGTTGTAGACTTTCCTGAGCACACAATAAATCAAACTCCAGCAAAGGAACTGTGTGTAGTAATGGAGTACAGGATTGAGTAATGGAGTACAGGACTGTGTAATGCATGCAGGATTTGGTCATTTGCCTGTGCCTTGTGTACTTTAGACATTCTTTGGCAATGCATTTGACGTTTCAAGTTGAAGAGTAGACTCATTTTAAGTTAGTCAGAGGAAATGAGAGTTTAAAGGGAACCATTTCTTAAAATCTGTTAACTCACAAACAGCCACAGTTCACACACAGCCCAGTTACCTTTGCCTGAGGAGCCTTGGTAAAAAAATATGGCATTTGATATGCTGGTAATGATGTGATTATTAAGCCATAGCCATACTAACTAATACTGTGTTTTGATACTGTAGAACTGTTATCAGTAAATCAGGATCAAGGTTTCCCTTTCGTGAAGGATGTCTTTTTGCTGGTATGTAAAATATGCTTTAAGTAAGTTTTAAATAGTATGGTGAGCCAACCTATGTAAAACATTGTTCACGTAACATAAAATCATATTCTCATGCTACTGTAGATTTTGGAGTCTAAAAGTAATAGTTGCACTAAAATAATATACAACACAATATAACAATTTCACTAGTTCCACATAAGGACCACTTCACACTGTGCTGAAGTCAGTATGCCCACTAGTGGTTCACAGCAATAACTTCAGTCTGGATTCTGAACATTACTGTAAAATTTGTGAATTACTGTAATTGAAAGGAGAAACGTAGGAGGTGGTTGACGTATGTTAAGTATTTTAACTACCTTTTTCTAAACTAATTACTACACAGCACAAAAACAAAACAAAACTCAGAGTACCTTGCACCTTGCCTCTGTTGGGTAGATTGATGTGGCCTACTAAATATGATTTGAGTCAGATTTCCTCAAGATAATGACGAATAATGATTTAGCATGGTTCAGAAAACCCAAAAACATGTAACATGTAAGTACATTTTGGATGGCCCGTAATTTCATATGGCGTCGGTTGTTGAAATAATGCTTCTGAGTTACAAGCGTAGAGGCGCTCTGGTCCTTCCCCTGCATGTCCGATGCCATCATGTCTGAATGGAAGGAGAACGTGTTTCCCTCTCTTCTTCAAGAATGAAATTCCACAGGCTCCATTCACCTCCCATGATTCCTTCACAGCGACACGCTGCAGAATCAACCAACCCATCCCCCTGCTGGGAGAGCGAGAGAGAGAGAGAGAAAGAGAGAGAGAGAGACAGAGAGAAAGAGAGAGATGGTTGCAGGACGAGAGAGAGACAATTATATGGTCAAATAGCAAACGATAGATAGATAGATAGATAGATAGATAGATAGATAGATAGATAGATAGATTACAGGATGAGAGAGCTAAAGAGAGACAAAAGATGGTCAAATAGCAGGCGAGAGAGAGAGAGAGAGAGAGAGAGGGAGAGAGAGAGACAGAGAGAGAGAGATGGTTGCAGGACGAGAGAGAGACAATTATATGGTCAAATAGCAAACGATAGATAGATAGATAGATAGATAGATAGATAGATAGATTACAGGATGGGAGAGCTAAAGAGAGACAAAAGATGGTCAAATAGCAGGCGAGAGAGAGAGAGAGAGAGAGAGAGGGAGGGGGGTTGCGGCACCGTCAGTGTCATGTGAGGTGAACTCCTTGCCACTGATCTGTTGTCAGTGTGAGGGGAAAATCTTCCCTTCAATGTCCTTTACAGTAAAAATGTTTTCTTCCTGAATGAAACATCACCCCCGCCCCTACAGGCAGTGACCGGTATTACACATCCCTCCCTACAAAGAGCCAAAGAAACAAATGGAAATGGATGTGAAGGCATGAAACCAGCAGAGAGAAATACAGCCGGATGTTCCTCTGCAACGTGACCGCGCCGGCAGAGAGACGCCCCACTTTTCGTATTCCTGCTCATGTACTGTACAATCGTTGATGCCGCAAGCTGTTATGTAAAAGGAGCTGTGAACGCCTCACCCCCCATCCCACCTCGCTCTCTCTCTCTCTCTCTCTCTCCCTCCTCCTCCTGTTCTACCTCCATACCCTCCTTCCTTCTTTACGCTTGTTGTTGTTGTTGTCTCCCGTGTCTGCCGTGTGAGAATAATCCGGAATCCTCTCTGGGAGCCTTTGATGTCAACGTCTCCTGTTCCGAACAAGTAGCTATGCCAACGCAACACGCACCTGAAGGAAGGTGGCTAGTGTCTGACGGTGGTCCCCTTCTCCAGAGAGCATAGCGCTTACCTCCGGACTAATACTCACACGCGTGTTATGTGGCCAAGCATGCTAAATACTGGAATATGAAAGCATCTGGCAATCCTATTGGGCGAGACACCCCCCCCCCCCTTCATCTATGGCAAACACTGCCTTGGTGAAAACGGCTTCACAACACTGTACTGCTGAGTGTTGCACATCACCTCGGGGTTTCATAAGCGGAGAGCGCAAGCATATCGACACACTCGCACAAACACACACACACACACACACACACACACACGTAATAATAATACAGTGCATCAACATTAGTCAGGTGGCTTTGTGTACTCCGGCTACACACCAGGGACGGCCCTTCGAGAGACAGGCGGACAGAGAGACAGACAGACAGACAGACACACAGAGAGACAGACAGAGATACAGGCAGGCAGACAGAGAGATAGAGAGACCGACAGGCAGAGAGAGAGAGAGAGAGACAGAGAGATAGAGAGAGTGCGCACTGTCCTCGTGACAGCGTCATGACCATACCATATGTCTGCCAGCCAGGGATGCAGCAGAATATTTCCCCTCCTCTCCTCTCCCCTCCTCTCTTCCCCTGAATACGTTTTTTTCTTTTTTAATACCATATATACACATTCATACACAGGCACACACAGAGAGAGAGAGAGAGAGAGAGAGAGAGAGAGAGAGAGAGAGAGACGATGTGATCTCATGTCTCTTCAATAGGGAAAGCATGCAATTATCTCACTCTTTCATCCTTCATTTCCCTGTTGTTCTAGAGCTGTCTTCCCCCCCCCCCCCCCCACAATGTGCGCCTTCTCCCGATGCGGTTGTTAAAAATACGACACACACGCGTGCGCTTACACAGGCACACAAGCGAGCACGCTTTGACAGCCTCTAATATTATAAGGGGGCGTGCGGTTAATTGTGGATAATGAACAGGTTTGTGAGTCCCACACAATGGCCGCTGCACACAGAGCTGTCATGAGACAGAGGAAAAGGGTTGGGCGGAGAGAGGAGCAAAATAAATAAGAGCGCGCGAGCGGAAGACAATAGATATAATGGAAGGAGCGATAAAAATATGTTTGCTCCCTCCCTCTCCCACCTTAACCCGTCCCCACATTACTGTGCTCCGTACTGCAGGTGAAGCTGCCGAGGCTAGCATGGCACTAGCGTGCGCAAGCTAACTCGCAGTGGCTAATCTCGGCCACAAGGAAAACAAAAACAGCCCAAAAGTGTGTGTGTGTGTGGGGCTGGGGGGGTAAATGTGAAGGTGTAATATACCCCCCTTAATTAAACCACAACACACACCTTAAACGCGTGCGCCATGTGTGCTAATGGTTGGGGATATCTGACCACCCCCCCCCCCTACGCTTTCTGTCAAATCATGTTCCAAGCGGAATGTGCTGCTGCTGGCTGGCAGAACAGTGAAACCAGGAGGGGGAGGGGAGCAGCCGGAGTAGCCACCTGAGACTAATCCAGCAGAGGAACCCCCCCCGCGCCCTCCCTCCACCACACCACCACCTTCTAGCTGTCTCCCGTCTCCTCCCTCCCATCTCCATCACGAGCGCTGCCTCCTCCTCCGTCGGCCGTTCTCTCTCCATTATGCACCAGTGAGCTGAGCACCCCCCCTCTTCTGAGCTCCCAGCTCCGCTCCAGCACACAGCACAACCTTGCCCAGCTCTCCTCCGGATCTCCCCGGCCAGGACTGCAGCAGCCAAAGCCGCACGGCGCCCTACAAGCACCAACATCACCGCATCGCCATGGAGACGCGCGCCTGGCCCTTTTCCGCCACCGAGATGGAGAGCGTGGCGTTGAACGGCAACCCTCTCGGTTAATAAGAAGGGCAGCAGAGACGGAGAAGACGGAATTTATATTTAATTATTTTTAGAGAAAGAAAGAAAGGAAAAAAGGAAAAAAAAAAAAAAAACGTTTTATTTTTTTTAATTTTTTTATGCGCTTCCTTTAGGGATCTGTAGGAATCTACCCATTCACTCGTCGCTAAATTAGCTTGGATCGGATTTCAGTGCTGGCTCTGTGTCGAGCGGAGAAAACGGGGTCCAAAATGCCTGAAGCCAACTATTTGCTGTCTGTGTCTTGGGGTTACATTAAGGTGTGTGGCGTCTACATCTTACCTACGTAGCTTGTCGGGATACCGTGGTGTTGCTGTGGTGCATGCAGTGCAGCTTGGTTCACATTTGGCTTTTTAAAACAAATCTGAACCAATAGAAGGAGCTCAACACTTGATTGGACTGTGTTATGTTTTGTGAAGCATTGTGGAATAACATGCTCAGCTAATTACAGTCAATATAATAATTTTGGTTTGCTTCCATTTTACTGTTTTTGGTCCTTATGCTGGCTTTAAATGTGGGCTAGATATGACATTAAATATGTTTGTGTTTGCGTGTTCTGTGTAGGGATAGTTGTGGGGGATCTGCAAATCACAGAATGGTGTTTTGAGCTTGAGTCTCCATCTTAAGTCCACTGCAGAGCTCTGTGTGTGTGTGTGTGTGTGTGTGTGTGTGTGTGTGTGTGTGTGTGTGTGCGTGTGTGTGCCTGTGCATGAGAGGATCTTCTATAAACAGCTGTGACTGCAGTGTATGAGACATCTGTGCATGGGTGTTTTATCACTTGGACAATCTGTAATATTTTAAACTGTACTGAGAACCAGAAACCGCAAATGATCAGTAATAAGCAGTAGGAAGCTTGCACGCAACACCGTTTATTCCTGGAAGAACTCAAAGTTCTTGCACACTGACGCAATGAGACAATAAAACGGATCACAAAATATTATAACCCATGTTGTACAAAATATATTATTTTTGGAGATTGGGTTTGATTTGATGGAGGGCTTTTATGTATTTATATTTATTTATATATACAAATGATATTTTACACATTTATTATGAAACATGGGTGACATTAAAGACCCTCTTTCCCAACCCCTCTGTTTTGCAGTTCAAGAGAATGTTGAATCGGGAGCTGACGCACCTATCGGAGATGAGTAGGTCCGGGAATCAGGTGTCGGAATTCATCTCCAACACGTTCCTCGGTAATTGAAGCACACTCACATACTCATGGACAGGCAGGGGTGATCGAGTCATGACAGAGCTTCACGTCGCCTTTTGAATAGAATGAAAATATTTATGCACACTGGGCACCCACAGAAATACAGTTACCGTGTGCTCATCTGGAGTGTGTGTGTGGTTGGGTTCATTCTGTCACATGAAGCATCCATTTTGCACTGTGCCTGTTCAGGCAAGGTTATTTGCGGGGGCTTAGCATTAAAATACTGCGCCATTAAACCTTGCTTAAAATTTTAACGATGCACACAAAAATGTCCCATCAAATATTTACTAGGGGGTGAAAACAGGGAATTTCCCCATTCTCCAAGGTGGCCTCTGGTAAAAAGAGTAGGCATTAAGGTGGTGTCGTACTTTTTGCGAGAGGTGCCATTTGATTGACGTTTGAGCTTGTTAGCCGGGATCTGAGTCGGTGAATTGGAACTGGGTGCTGTCAGTGCAGTGTGGGCGACACAATCTGGCTCTGAAAATAGTTTCTCATAGTTTGTGTCTCCTGAGTGTTTGTGTGGGAAGGGTGCGAGGGTGAAGAGAAGAAATGTGAGCATGCATCGTGAATAAATACATGTCTGTCCATTCCTGAAAAGTTATTATAAGGTTTTGTGAAAATACCTCCCTCAAACATTCCGCCAGTATGCTTTTAAGACCAGTCACAATATCAGTTGACAACTTAAAAGGGGTATATCAACCATTTTATCAACACAAAGGAGGTGTATTGATTTACATGTATCTATAGATACACATCGATTCAGCGCCCTGACCCGACCGTACAGTAGATGCCTCCCTTGCTGATCAAAGGGGGGGAGAGATAGTCAGGTGGGGCGGGGGAAGCAGGGTAAATTGAGATGGAGGAAGGGTGAGGACAGGCAGACTGATAAGGGGTGAGTTTGGGAGAGCGGGGGTGTCAGACAGCACAGTGGCAGAGCTAGAGAGGTAAAAGACTCGAGGATCCCCCCCCCTTCGGCGGTGAGATCCGTACAGCAGGAGTGACTCATCCCAGCCTTAATGCATCTCTGTACCCCACACACACACACACACACACACACACACACACACACACACACAAACACACACACTGCAACCCCTCCCTGCCAAGGGGGAATACAAGGATAGATAGGACTGTCTCTGGGATGAAGTAGTCATGGATTTCCCCTGCTGCCTGGAGAGCAAGGCTGCCCTGTAAACAAGCCGGTCAGGGAGAACAAGGGCTGACTGGTGGGCTGGGGTTAAAAGATGTCATCCATCATCCATCCATCATCGTGGATTGATTATCCATTCATCCATCCATCCTTTATTCATCCATCCATCCATCCATCATGCATCCATCGATAATCCATCCATCCATCCATTTCTATTATCTATTCATCTTCCTTCAATCCAAACATCCATCATGATGGAACGATGACCAATCTATCCATCCTTTCTTCACTCATCCATCAATAATCCATCCATTCATCCATCCATCCATCTTGCCATCAATCAATAATCCATCCATTCATCTATCCAAAATCCATCCATCCATTCATCCATCCATAATCCATCCATCCTTCCATCCATTCATCTAGCCATCCATCGATAATCCATCCATCCATCCACCCATCGTTATTCAATCCATCCATCCATCCAACTATTCATCCATCCATAATCCATCCATCCTTCCATCTAGCCATCCATCCACCCATTGTTATTCCATCCATCCATCCATCCATAATCCACCCATCGATAATCCTTCCATCTAGCCATCCATCCATCCATCAATAATCCATCCATCCATCCATCATCCATCCAGTTTGTCTATGGATGGAAGGGGAGTAAAATAAGGCAGGAAGGGGGGTCCAGTACCTGGGCCCGGTCAGACCCAGACGTGGTGTCAGAGTACGTGTCAAGGTCGGCCTGCTCCGAGTGTAAACCAGCGCACCAGCGGGGACCGCTTGTGGCTTCACTTCACGGGGGGGGGGGGGGGGGGGGGGGG
>JAODTR010000019.1:2412693-2441304 GCA_025399935.1 Amblyopsis rosae
GGGGGGGGAAGAGCAGAGCAGGACATATCAAGGGAAATACCTGACATTGAGCGTACCTTTTGATCAAGGATAGAGTTAAAGTGTAACTGCACCCCAGCTCTGAGCCCGACTCCACGCACTACACAACTTTGATAAATGTGTCAATGAGGGGAGGGGCTGAGAGACCATTAACGTTAACATTTGAATTTGATGACGTATGAGCGGACGGACAGTATCGTTGAAAACCAGCCAGTTCTTGGGGTGATTTTTAACAAATGACGTGTAGATGTGTAGATCCATTTTCAGCCATTAACATTTTTCTAAAACTAACTCCAGCATTGATGTCTCATTACAGATACAAAAACACATTTTAAGTAATCACTTCTAAGTAAAACTGGTGTTACATTGTTTATACAGGATGAGTGTTTCAATGCTGTAATCATGAATTTGTATACTCTATACTTTGACATACTGTATGATTCTGTCCAGTTTCACTAACCTCCCTGTGCATATAAAGTCTTCTTATACAAAGAAAACCGTGGCATTTCGTTGACAGCGCATGCATTCCTTTCCCTCTAGCCCAGTGTATGTTAGAATGCTTCAGCCCTCTCTCCCTCCATCTATTGTTCCTGGCCACAGGCGATGCGCACGGACACAGGCAGCCCTCTATGACCCGATAACATTTATTGTTGTAATGGATTTTTTTTTTAATGCCAGTCATTAACTGGCAGGCAGAGGAAGGAGAGATTGCTTGTGCCTTTTATTCTGTGGTATTTCAACTTTATGGCATTATGTTCAGATATGTCACCTTCCATCATCTCCTTTTTAAGACCTGCTTCGTTGCCGGTTTTGTTTTAAGTGCGCCCGACCCCGGGAGCATCTAGGACTTGTAATGAATATTTAATGATGTTGATTAAAAACCTTGAGCTCTACACCATGTCTAATTATTGTGTCTGACAGTGTGTGGCATGATTTACTCAAATGTGTGCCTTTGCTTCTATATCCATCTTGGCTGGAGGACTTTAGATAACAATTTATTATTCATACAAAATATAGAAAACTGACTTAGCATGTGAATTGGCTATGAAAAGAAAACCACAGTACATTTTGAGTTGGGATGCAGACTACTAACATTTGAACAAATATTGCTCCCATTAGTGCACAAAACCTTAACTGTTGACTATTGTTTCCAGTAATGTTAACCATTCCACCTGGGTTCAGTCATGAAGCAAATTAGCATGTTTGGCTGAATGGCATTTGGTGGAATATAATTTTAACATACTAAATAAAACACTACTGTTCAAGTTGTATTGGTCAGGAATGTTCAATACTGGATTTCTATCTTTGCTGTTGTGGATGAACACCAGTCAGCGTGAAACACTGACATTCATAGCGCAAAACTTAGTCCAAAGAAAGGCTTGTATTGTACATCAGTCTTGGCTCCATTTCATTGGGTCTTCTTCTGTGCTTTTCTGCTGGCTGGCCCGCTGAACTGGACAATGTTGAAGTATAGCAGAAATCCCAGGAAGTGTACAAAGGCAAATGTAGACGCCAGCATCGTATACAAGTCAGGTAGATGTGTTGGAGGGGCCTGTACTACGCTTACGAAGCTCAGACAAGCCATGGTCACGGTGCTGATATAGAACTGCAACAAGGAGAGATTGTTAAAGATCAGGATGAGCTAAAACGAACATTCAAAAAAACATATCAAGTAGTGGGAGCTAGGCAGCAATGAGCAACAAATAGTCATTTGGTTACAAATAGTGTGTCAAAGCAATGATGTGCTGTTTACATGTGAATACATGCATAATGCACCCAACATGCTAATTTGGACAGTTTCCTGGTTAAGAAATGTCCTACATAGAATGTGCTGGAGAACTATGGTGCCTTCTCAGAGCATGGTAGACAAACACTGACAATCCATCTTTGAGATATGTGGCTTGATATTCTAGAATAGCACATGATGCTACTAAAGTAGTCAGAGTACACAGAGCTCAGGACAAACAGTTGTCTTTCTGCTCAATTTCATTTAAACTGAAATCATTATGAGATTGATCATTTAATTTAAGAGGCTTCTCTCACATTACGATGCATATTTATGACTGCATGACTGGAGTAAAATTGCCAATTTGAGAACTGCTGGATGAAAAAGCCATGTGATAAGATATGGAAGAGGCTCATGAAAGAGCAAAACATCTCTAGCCCCCACTGAAGTGGGAGAAATGGTGCTAAGAGTGGGATCAACATCCGGGTGTCCATCTGGGATCTATGACCCAGGGATCCGGCAAAGGAAAACGCCTCATAGCAGTGTGCATCACCCCCCCCCCCACACCCCCACTGCTGAAACCCAATCGCTACCATGGGCCTCGTTATTTATGCCGCTTGTGTAAATAAATATATCTATATAAACCTGTGTTAATGACGCGCTATAAAAAGACACCTTCTCCTCGTCTCTGACACCCTACCAGTGTCCCTGTCGTTAAGGGGACACTGCGGAAACTTAAATAAGTGATAAATGATTCTCTGGCTGGCAGCGGCATTCATCCCGGGCAGCTCACACAGCTTACGGCGGCATATGATCTTTATTTATACGGTTGGGTGGATCTTCTTGCGGCCATGTGCTCCAAGATGAAGTCCTGAAGCCTGCAACCGCCATATCTTCCAGCTGAAGGACGCTGCAGGACCTCCCCTTTGCCTGTTGGCTTGTTGATTTATCACGTGGCCTGCATACGCGTCTTCGGTGGTGAACAAGTCTACGATTGATCGGTCCCATGCTCCGCCCCTTTCCGCCCTGTCCCCCAATAAAAGTTGAGCCAGTTTGGAATTCGCCCGATCTCCGCCAACTGTCCGTTTTCCTGTTCTTGCCTACTATGCTGTTTTGTCAAACCTAGTTACAGTAACTGAGGGGGGCGGGGCTTGGGATCGGTCAATTGTGTATTGAGTGCATCCTTATTAATATAGGCTACCTGCCATTGTTAGCGTGCGAGCTAGGACGCTAACAAGCTAAGCTAGGGAGAGAAGAAGCCAGGAGGCGGGACGGACTATTGTCTCGCTCTTTAAAGTTCCCTCATCGACTGTGGGTGGCGCTAGATCCAGCGGTGCTGCGACATGACTGTACCTTCCATTTGAGGACAGTGGCCAGGCTGATCCGGGGCAGGCAGAAGAGCAGCGTGCAGTGGCTCTCCAGCCACAGCAACTCCTCGGAGCAGCGCTCCCCGGCTCTGAGCAGGCTGGTGGCCAGGACGAGGAACGCCAGGGAGGTCACCACGTAGGGCGCCAGAAGGCCGTCCCTCAGCAGCAGCGGCAGCAAGCTGAGGAGGGGGAGCAGGGGCCAGAACAAAGGTGCATTTATAGGTTACAGTCAAGGCTTTGGTAGGTTACTTTTCAAATGTAATCCGTCACAGTTACTAGTTACTAGCCAATATATCTGTTTCGCTGCCCTCCGCTTCTGAAATGCTCATGGTAGAAGTTGACGTCTTGAGACGATGGAACAAACCCGCGACGGAGCCGGAACGCTGTGCACACGAGCCCGGTGGAATCGGTTGAAGCGGTTATTACGGTGCATGCATTGGCGCTCTATAATATTTTAACGGAAGAATGTAACAAGTGACACATTTCTGCCTATACTGAAGGTGTTTTTAATTATTTACATACATTTTAAAATCAGGCTACTTGTCCGGTCGGGCAAGTAAAATCCTCCTGCACTTGTCCCGGACAAGCCTTAATGTCGAGCCCTGCTAATGGGAAATTAATCTCTATAGATGTTCTTAGAGAGGTCCGATGCGCCACCTGTGTCTCACTGAATACAGCAGTTCAAAAATTCTAGATATATTTCTCACATGCTCAGTGGAAGTGAAATGTACTTTTTTTTGTTTTTGTGCTACTTCACAACAGACTGTGCCAAAGACTACAGCCTTACCAAAAGCAGTCCTAGGCTAGCCTACAGGTTAGGGTGCTCACCTCCCAGGCCAACTGTTGTGGGGTAAATGCACACAATGTACGTCACTTTGGATAGTAATGTGACTCTAAAGCAACACGAGCCTTATAGACTGTCGGTCATATATTCCCTCCCCACACTACCTTTGCTCTGGTTGTAAAGACAGACTAGATGACACACAATCAATGCTTCTTCAGTCTTTACATAACACTATTTTTTTTAAATGTACGTTTAAAAAGTCAACCCAATGGAAGTGGCCAACAAGGCTACGTCTCTTCAGGAAGGGTCTGATTTCACACTGAGCTTATCTAAGTTTAGTAGAGACACACAGACAAGAACAACAGTTGACTCTCACTAAATCACATATTTCCCCAGCCCATAAAACCCCAACTGCACACAACTGACCAGTGATTCCCGCTCAGAGTCAGACAAGACCGACCCTATTCAGTAAATAAATGTCTGACATTTTAGAAATACATACTTCATCCATTTAACAAACCATGTGCATTCATGACGCTACAATTACTGTGCCTGAGCAGCAATTTGGCCAATTATTCAAACAAAAGATGTATTTTTTTTTATTTATTTGTGAGGAAATGGCGGAGTAGCGTGCAGACGATACAGATTATGTTGAAGCCCGTGTCAGACTGTACTGTGAAACAGATACAGAAGGACCCCCTGTCCCTAAACAAGGCATTCTTATAGAGCAGGCATGTGGACTATGCCGTGTAATCCGCAGATATCCTTATGCTAAACCATGTGCACGACCATTAGTGCTACCAGAAGAATTTACCAACAGCTGCCGAAAGACAAGACAGTGTGTGGGCCGGCCGTCTGCATATAAAGAATGGACGTGAATGTGTGATGTCAACCACTGGTTTCAGACGAGACGTTTTGCCTTTACAAGTGGCTTTATTAGGTTAGTATTGGAGCCAAAATCTGCTGTTAACCCTCTCGCAATAGCAACCACAACCACAAATTAGCATTAGCATTCCACTTACGGCCTACAGTTGCTACCGCCGCCCAGTTTAAAATGACCTCAGGTGTCCATGGCAATGTAAGCTTACCTGAACGTAGAGGTCTGGAGAAACCAAATGGCCATCAGGGGTAAGTCACTCAGCAGCAGGCAAACTGGCCTGAAAAAGTGCACATTCAGCAAACACTGGAATACATCTGCTGTATGCAGCTAAAGTAAGACAGCACACTGCACGTTACTGACAACAACTGACTGAAAATTATAAAAAAAAAACAAATAATAATAAAAGGTACAATTTGGTTTTACCCAAAACCTTCGATCATAGTATGTAATGTTCTATCACATAAAGGTATGCCACCGGGATCACAAGGACACTAGCGTTAAGTATAAAGTTACTGTATAGCATTTGAAAACGGCCAGATAAAATGTGCTCTTTATCATTCAACGGCTGCATGCCAGTAGACCACATTGTGCTCGTTTCTCATCACGTAGGGGAAAACTACCATCTAGGTCCCTATGATACATCGAGGACATGAGCCTGTCTCCCCATGTCAGCCCTGCTGTAGATGGCACCTCGGGGCTCTCCGTTCCAAGGTGGTCGTTTCCCACTCGTCTCGGAGCGCGTAATGATGGCCCGCTCTTGGGCAGTCCCTATACGGGCCCAATAATTGATCCTCCACAAACAACATCCCTAACTGCTGCCTTCATCCCCGGACATGCATTACTGATTGATTCAGCGGGGGACGGGTGGGAGGTATAACTCAATAGTTAATAAAGCAACAATCTACCCTAATCTAGAAGATGAGCCCAGGATCGCAGGACCAAATCCCACGTGCACACACGTAGCCTGGCTTCACGCTGCCGCTACAGCGGCCTAAGTGGTTATAGGTTAGAGGTTACAGAAGAGGTCAAATGATTACGCAGCTTACGTGCGCGGATCCTCATGCTTGTGTGTGCACTGGGCACGCGACGCATTAAACCCAGCGAGTTAATATGGCTGGGCGTTGACACGCGTGCACACCACAGCACATATGACCTAATGTAAACAGATGCTGGGGGAGCTGGGGTCCGGGGAGGGAGGGGGCTTTTGTCTGTTTGGCCCTGTGCACGATGACAGGGGCCGTAACCCCTACGTTAGCAGCTCTACTCACATCTTTACTCAGCAACACGGGCAGCAAAGTGGCAGTGTGGTGGCAATGTGACTAAATACAGATGAATACATGAGGCTATAGAGACAATGTGCCGGTCACAACCTGCGGTACAAACCAACAGTTTGTCACTAACCAGGAAACTGAATGAATGCGTTTGTTGTGGAATTACCGGCAATTACCACGGCCCCACTACGCCATTAATGAGCAAGTGTACTCACAAGGCCGGCAGCAGAATGGACTTCTCATGGACATGGTACGAGAAGAGAAAGAAGGCCAGAGAAGAGTTGACCTAAAGAGCATTCACATTAAGAGTGGTCACATTTAACAGCTGCCATTTCTACAGAGGTAATTATAGCATGTATTACAACTACTGACGCAACCAAACAGGTAAAGCAATTTTTATTATATTACAAATATAAGACATTCTAAATAAATCCACTTTTAAACATTAAACTTTTAAGTTTCCTTGTTAAGATTGAAATTATCAAAAATAATTATCCTCACAATATCTTCATTAGTTTACATTTTACAAAAAAACAAAAAAAAAAAAAAGTTTATGAAATCCATACAATATAGTACAAAAGATAATCACAGCATATTTAAAAGTAAGTAAATAAATAAATAAATACAAATAATAATAATTATATATATATATATATATATATATATATATATAGAGTCACGCCTCTCTACCGGTACTCCCCTACACCATTCCAGTCCTTCCTCCATTACACCAGTCACGCCTCTACTCCTCCCTCTACAGCTGCCCACTGTACTGCGGGGTGGCAGAATGTGCCCATAAAGTACCCACAATAGCTTTATTTTTGGTTGGCCGAGACCAGACACACTCACCAGAGCCAGTTTGAACTGCCAGAACGTGGGCTTAGTCAGAAGTTTAATGGAGGATGGCAAGGCAGCCAGCAGAGTCAAAGCAAAACTGAAAGACAAGAAACGTGCGTGTTCAGGTGTCGGAAATGTGTAGCGCGGACGCTTCACTGCTGGTGTTCTAATTCACTTAACAGATAAAACTATCCACTGGTTTTAAATGTTTGACCACATATGAAGACAGTCCGGAAACATTAGCCAGAAATTGTACAATAGCTGCATCCTAGGAGTCTGTATGGGGGGGGGGGGGGGGGGCTCAAATATTGCCCCCTGCTTTAGGGCAAGCAGGCGTTAATTTAACCCTTCGATTGTTGCTTTGTGAGGCAGATGCGCTATAAAGGGCTGAATGAGTGTGTGTGTGTGTGTGTGTGTGTGAGTGCTGAAGGGTATGGCAGCCATGAGTTAAAAGTGTGGGGACAGCCATGTCATAAGACTCTTACTAGTATCTAAAGGCTACTGGGACTCAGCTGGGGTGGATCAGGAGGACCCAGACCCCAACACCATAGGCTGCTTCTACTAAACAGATCAAGCAGATACATGACAGTGAGATTAGACGGATGTCGAATACATTCTAGTGTAGTTCTCATACAGTATCAGGTAGCGCTTGCGTGCGGGTGTATGTCCTGTCAAGACTGCAGCTTGTGCACCTACGCGTCTGTGTGTGTGTGTGTTATGTGTAGAGGAGGGTTATCTGGAAGGACGGGGAAGGGAAGCGGGGGGTTGGTTGAGGGGAAAACTTTTCACAGCTGATTCATTCTAAGTACACAGTACTCCCGCACACAAACACACACACACTCTCACACGAGTGTTTAACAATCCGCTCCGCGGGCCAGAAGCACAAGAGTGTTTTTCATTTGTTTGAAATGCACTGCAGTCGGAGAAGTCCGATCTAATCCCCGGATTTAGCAGTCTGGCAGAAATGTGTTCGTGCTGCAAACACAAGGGCTCCTAAATTTAGCCCCGCTGGGTCACTTAAGCACGCTCCTCCATGATGTTACTGTACGTCTTATCACGTACATCAACCTCCCTCGCTCGCTCGGCTCTTTAGGCCTTCGGCGGGAGAATAGAACCACTGGGTTGCTATGGCGAAGTAGTGATTTAGGTCTCCATGTTATTTCCCTCCCTCGCATCTTTCCTTGTAATTGCGCCAGAAAACATCCTTCACGAAAGGTCTAGAGAAGTTAAACTACATTAGCTTGTAGGCCGTGGAGGAACCACACACACACACACACACACACACACACACACACACACACACACACAAAATGGCCTCGTTGTCACCAGACTTCACAGTAACCTCGCGACTGCTTGGGACAGTTGGGAGGAGCTCCACATTCAGAAGGACATCACAGGATATTATTAGAAGGCATGAAGAGATAACAAACTCTGGATCGCCTTCGCCGAGCCGCTGGGCTTTCCTTAAATAAATGCATAAATAAAACAAACAAAAGAAGAAAGACATTAAGCGAGAGCTGAATGGGACAAGACGGAGAGTTTACCTGAGGTAAAGCTGGGTGTCAGTGGACAAGGCTGTTTTGATCTTTATCACGAGGTTCAAGCTGCACCACATGTTGGCCACCTTATCCTGTAACCACGCACGCACGCACACACACACGCGCACACGCACTTCATCCATCACCTGCGTTCAAAACAACGCATCATAATACAGGAGTAATGAAACGCAGGTTTCACGATTTTACGGGAATTTGGATTTTGAGGCCATGGTTTGATTTTAGCACTACGGTACAACAGAACTACTGTCATACTGACATACATGATTACCTAATCTTACATATAGGTTAAAAGGGTATTTCACTGTGTTTTATTACACTGTGTTATTACACTGTTATTTCTCATAACAAGGATGAACATTTTTCTAGATTAACATACAGTAAACAGAATTTGGTCTGTGTGTTTACATCATCACAAGTGAGGACAATAAATGATATACCATGATCACACACTTTAATATTAGACCCCCACCCCCCTTCCCAAATATAGCAGTGTCCCCTTTATATAGCAAACAGAGTTGTAGAAAGCAAATACCGTAGGTCACATTACTCTAAGTATTAAGTAATAATTTCCCCTGCTGAAAGTCCAATAAAAATTCCTGGGTGACATTCTTCAAAAGGCATTTGTGCAGGACCACTTTGGGATGAAGGGGGTTGGGTTGCCCTTCACCATAAATCCTATACCCGTCAAAGATCTTGGGTGTCTTTAAAGAAAAGAAGAAAAAAAAACTACAGACTTTGTAAACAGGGGGACACGGGGTTAAATGTTGGGCCAGAGTTGTTTCTGCCTAGCCAGCAGATAACAGACCACCCATAGATCCACTCCTGCTCTGACGACCAGTGAAACATAACTTTCACGCAGTCCAATGTTTGGTAGAAATAACACACAATTAGTGTTAGTGTTGTGTCTAACACTTCACTTAAATTAATTAAAGAATGACCATTACAAAACATGTTTCAAAATAGCTTTCCTAGTCCTCTAAGTTCCCAGTTCCAAGTCTAAAAGTCAGCAGATACTGTAAAAGGCGTTGCCGTTTTGTAGATATAAGGTGAACGGAGTGTTGTGATTCAGCTGATTAAAGTGCTTAAGCAGTTGCTCAGGGATCAGCTATGAGTTGCCTCTGTGCAGAGATACCTCAAAGACTGGGAAAAAAAAAGACCAGCCTCATCGTTCATGTTCATGAGCTCTGTCTAGAGAGAGAGCTGTCTAGAATGTCCGATTCTGGCGTGCCCCGTGTCTTTCTTGACACAGCTGCTCAAAGCACAGCCGCGTGTGCGCACGTGCGTGCGCGTTGCAGGCGGCCTAGTCAGCACCGGCTGGACAGCCCCCTACGTGTGTCTGTAGGCCACCATCGTCTCACTCTCCCTTCCCCTAGCCGCCCCGCTCCAAATAACCGCCACCGGAATGTTCCTGGACACAGCATGAGAGCGGCACATGAGAAGGTAGGGGGCGGGTGGTAGTGAGTGTGTGTGTGTGTGTGTGTGTGTGTGTGCGGGGAGGGGGGGGGGCGGCGGGGGGAGAGGTCTGGAAAGCGACTTTAAGCGGGGCGAGAGCAGAGCGGCTCCTTCACCTTTAAGCCAGCGTGGAATTTCACAGGCAGACGCATTTGGTGCCATTTTTGTCAGCGGGCGGCAACCTGAGAAACCAGAATGGAGCCCGGTGGGTAAACTTACAAGTTCATACCCCCCACCCCCCCGCCACTCATACACACACACACACACCCCACACCGGTCCTATGCGCCAACCTCAAACCCTGTCCTGGCTTCTCCCTACTGTGCATGCAGTGTGACAATTCGGCCCCATCGTCACCGAGTGTGGATCGCCTCTCATGCAACCATAGAACTATATAATAACCCCTGTGTGTTGAGTTTGTATCATTTTCAGTGGACATGTGCATGGCCGCACAAGCACACAGTTCAATGTTGGTGGTCAAACAAGAGAGGGTTTACCAGGGGAAGGAAGGAGGGCTTTTCACCCTTTATGCAGACCAGAAAGACCCAGCGTTCCATGCAAGTCAATGGGGAGGTCCATACATTTCACCATCATATTGCCCATTATTTCTTTCTGAGGTTAATGGGTATTTTGAGAATATTACATGAATTACCAAGTACCTACGAGTAATCTGAGGTCAGAGCGTTATTTCTGCAGCAAACTGCTTTGAGATAAATTGACTGTTTCAGGCAATGCATGGTAGATCTAGCTGTAATAGAATATGATCAGATATTTTGATATTTCTATCACCGCGGTATATGGGGAGATGCTTTATTTAAATCAACAAAATACTTTCCTTTGTTTATCATGTAGTTTAGAGGGTATAGCAGTTGGTGTTTTGATTATTAATGTGATGGAATGTCACCATTTACTCAGGATGTGTAATTAGAAATTAACACTTTTTAGAATATGTATTTACTTAGAGAAATGTATATCACATGGGATGATTAACTAGATGCCACTGCTGGTGTGAGTAGGGGTTCAACAAGAAGCCAACTCCTCCTTTATGAAGAACATTTGTCAGCAGAGAAGATAATCTTGAGTGCTATTATTAGGCGTCCGCATTAAGCCTTAGACTTATGTTTAAGACAAGAGTCTCACGACGGGACCACATTCTCCAGGTTTGGGCCCTTGGCCTGGCGAACATGTGCTGTACCTCAAACAGGCCCCGGGCCACGGGAAAAACCCTCCTGGCAACCTGCAAGGCCTGGCTGGAGTCGAACAGGAAGGGCAGCCAGCAGAGGGCAAAGGTCACCAACACTGTAGCAGCAACCCTCACCAGCAGGAACAGCCTGCGGGAAGATAAGACCATTCACTCTACTCTGTCAGTGTAACGGCATATGGCCCCAAAATATCACGTGAAGAGGTTTGATTTCGATTCAAATCATAAGCAGTACCCTAGAAAAGGCCAATGTAATATCCAATAGTAATAATAATGAAATATGGGACAATGTTTAAACCCCTCACTTGACCCCCGTATTTTTTCGGTTTGAAGCCCCAAATGTGACATACCTTTTAAGAACATTCAGCTGTTGCATTAACATGTATCGCTTCGTACTATAGTACATTTAAAGCAGTTGTATGTAACTACAATACAAAAATAATACATTCATAGATGCGAGAACCACCGATTTAAAAGCTGCCTCTGATGGTTAGCTTCAATAATTCTACGCTGGGGGCCAAATTCTCAGGAGGGGAACCCGAGCACTGTGCGCAGGAATGCAGTGAAAGCCACGCATCAGCCGAATGTCTTTAGTACAGGTCAGGGTATGTCGTCAGCTGTAGCTGTGAGACTCCTGGTTAGGTTGCACACACAAGAATAGCTGAGGAGTTTTGGGCAAGGCGAGAGCGTCATCTGGGCATATCTAAAGTCCTGGCACTGCTAATCCAGCGCTCCATTTGCTACTAAATGCCCTTGGTACATAGTTACTAGATAAACAAGTCACTGGAGACACACACACACACAGTCTGATTACTGTGTGGGACCGCGCTCTCATAGATTAACAGTTAAGACATGGATCTGAAAGCCCTCTGGAGGGTAAATGACACTATTCACAAACCCTGATGGCATACAGCGTTGATAAGTGTCTAAATCACTTACATTCAGTATACGGTACGTGAACGCAATATAAGCACGAAACGTAAGCTTTACCGCTAGAGGACTCAGGAAACGTTGTACAACTGAATGTAACAACAGTTTATGCAACTATTTCAGTCGTCATATTAATCAATAATTAATAAACACAGAAAAATATATTAAAATATATTTATCATAAGAAAAAAATTATTGGAAGAGGAAAAATAGCAAGAAATCACAGAGCAAAGGAAAGAGCAAGACAACAGCACAAAACATTCCAAAAAGGCACAAAAAGTACTGTAACACAGAGTGAGAGAGGAGGACCACCCCCCAGAGAAGCAGGACTCACCCTCGGCCCAGCAGCCCCTGTTTCACACACTTCCCCAGCAGATAGCAGAAGAAGGGCAGGGCGTGGTAGAGCTCCATCTGCTTGTAGTTGAGAGCCAGGGAGAAGGCCAGGGATCCCATGGCATCGTAGCCCAGGCCCAGGCCCAGCAACCCCCACAGAGCCAAGCCAAGGCTCACGCCATTGTACCTAACAGGGTTAGGGTCTGTATCGAACCTGCTGCCTGCCTGCTAGTTCACAATTATAATAACAATCATCTACACCTCAGAAGAACACATAGTAAGGATTATATTGCACCTATAAAACAAATACGACTGAATCTGTACACTGTACATATACAGTCTTGTTATATATTAGATATGTAATAAGAAAATAATAATTATATAATTTTGTATATCTTACATTATACAAAAAGGATACTGGAAATGTCCGTAGTCGATTAGGATGAGGCCTGGATAAAATAATATACAGAAGAGGATGCAGACCTAGGAAATTCAAAATAACAATTACATTAAAACCTAAATGCTAAATTAATAATGGTGCAGTTCCATATTCTACAAACATTTACATGTTATATCATATTTTATACAAATAAAAATGTATCTAGCAAATACATATTTATTAATGAATCACTGACATTTCTGTATACAGTGGGTTACTGAACAATTGCTAAGGAAATGAAAACCTTTCCCAATAATAATAATAAAAAAAATATATATATATATATATGATCAACCAGGACCTATTGACTCTGCGGTAAGCCATCCAAACCTCCCCATGTGTCAATAAAATACTATTATATATTTTCTTTCATTATGAGTCTGCGCAATGATTTATATTTATTCCAGAAAAAAAGTTGAATGTGGTAAAGATCCTCTGAATTACCTTCTTTTTCACAGACCCATCACTCAAGTATAAACAGTATAAAACAGCAGCAGGCATGTATATCAACAAATCTGCAATTAGAACTGTCACAGGGAAAGAAACTTAGTGTTTTATATGAACAAGCTCACTCATCACTGTCCTAATAGCCTTTTCAATAGTGTTGATTCGTTTCATGAAATACACAATATTATTATTATTTGTATAACTTATAAAGATGTTACGTGAATACTATGTGTAATATACTGTAACTTAAAAAACAAACAAACTTTTTTTTTTTAAATAAGAGTTGTACCTGTGGTCCTCATGAATAACTTGTGCACTGGGCTTTCATAGCCTCTAGATTTGTATAGTTCCACCCATTCAGGATTAATCAAGTTTGCTCTGAATGATAACAGAAAAAACAAGAGAAAAGGGTTAACCTTTTTCTTTTGTTTTTCATAAAATTAGCTTTAGTAGTAATGTTTATTTAATAATTTATCAAAGCAAATGCCAGCATGTGCAATATTGGAACACTAGGTAGTCAGACATCAGCAGATCAAGAAAAGTGTTACTGATAAACAATAATAAGTGAAAGAACTATATATATTATTTCCTACCTACGTGTCATGTCTTAAAAATTACTTACATATGAGCACAAAGCCAGCTGTGATAAGCAGTCAGAGGCGGGTAGTCAAGACCCCAGTAAGACAAGTCATTGTTTGTTGTGTTGGAATACCTGAAATCCAACATACAATCATTAAAGTGATGTTCCCTCCAACTAAGAAAATATTCTGAAAACTAGGATTACAGTGCTCTTCAACACACAGTTACCATGTAATACATTTGCTTATGCCGACAAATAAAATAGACAAAATGAAATATAATCTATAAGAAACTGAAGCTTTTGTTTGAAGGTGATTAAAAGGATATACTGTAATTGTTGTCATTCTGCAGCCATGAAATAGCTTTTCTCAGTGGGTGTCTCAAATCTAAACTAACCATTCCTGAACTGGAAGATTGAAGGTCACTTCTTGCCAGTGTCTTTGGGCCTCGTAGTCACCGAAAAGGGGTGGTTTACCTGCCCCTAAAAAACATTGCAGAGTATTCAACTGTTAGCATTGATAGGGAACACATCAACATCATGAAAAACCCACACTCTATAAAGACTTTGTTAACCATATTTACAAATAGTAATATATAGAAATGTTTTTCCCAAGCTTAAATATACGTCATTCATAATATGGCAGGTGTTATTACTTTAAACTGCATGCACTGTCCAAGAATAGTAAACAATGACAAAGCTGCAGATACATGTACTTTTTACCTGAATACGAATTCAATGATACACCCCATCTAGCAGTTACAGCAAGAAGAATACATATTGATACAAGACTCCATGTTTCCATTACGCCAAAAAATAAAGATAGTTCAAATGCTGAAGAAAGAGCTGAAGTGTGTTAATTTGGAATGTATCCTGCTTCCTGGTTACGTCATCTACAAAGCTTCGTAGCGAGTTTTCATTTGACAATGGGCGATGACGTTTAACTGACGCGTGAAGATGCGTTCAAGAAAGCTTCAGACGAAATTGGCGTACGTAAACGATACGAAGCTACAGTATATTTCTGCCTGACTGGAATAAACATTATCATACACCCATAATAACGTATCGATCAAATTGAGTACATATTTGTTACTGATAATATTCACTTTACATTTGTTTGTAAAGCCAGATGTTTATGAAAACCCTGCTTTCCTACGGTAGTCTTTGCGAATGCAGTGTGCTGCGTGTGTTGAGCCAGGGAATGCATGATGTCATGCTTAGCCTAGTTTTTGATAGTCTACGGTCAGCACAATTAAAGCCATCATATGCTTCAGTATATGGACGTATTTACTCTTCAAATATAAATACCTATTATGATTTTTAATGTGGCATTTAAAAACTTTTTTTTTTTATTATTTATTCATGCATTTAAATTTTTTGGTAATTATCCTAAATGTTATTTTTTATGTTTATGTTTGTGAATGAATTAGACCTATAATTCTTTCACTAATAACATGTAGCCTATTATTGATAGGCTATATTGCATAGACTAAATCATATATCTGTGATGAGTATGTGATGCTGAATGTGTAACTTCTTAATATCCCTTACTGAAATGCATCAAATCATCACTGTGCCATATCTTGCATGTGTAGCATAAACAAGGACGTAGAATGGTATAAATCAAAGTCCCACTCTTTGCTTTTTCATTACAGCAAGTCTCTGTATGTATTGATGAAATGTTGTAGTGGAATAAAAATGTTTTGACGTTTAATTTAGTCATTCTGCTCCCTGCTGCCAGACACCGCAAGGAGGGTCCCCAACAGTCAGTCAGAGCAGCATACATTTTGACATTTTCATACGTACCTTGTTCTGTTTTTGAGAAAATGTGATTGTGGCCTCTATTGTAACAGAGCCATTATAGCTAATAGCATAGTACAAAGAAATTAACCCTATTCCATTACATGCAATTTATATGTATAGGCTAATCAACAAATATGACACAGCCTATGTGAAACTACAATATTGTAACTCTCTCCATGTTATCCCAGGGGCACACTCTCCATTTTGACCTTTACTTGTGTTGACTTCTACTGTCTTTGTTCCCAAGGTGTTGCAGGAGTTGTTCGGTGAGCCACATTCCTTGTGGTTCTGGCATCAATTATGCATAAATAATAATAACCTTGGACAACTGCTGATTTGCAATGACACTTTCATTACAATGAGAGCCGCCTATAACTCATCGCTGCCCATTAGTTATTAATGCCTCGGTATGCCAGCTTTACTTTGTCATTTATTGCTTCATCTCTATGCCTTTTTAAATATTCAGTAGCTGCTGTACCTACATTTACTGTCTGTGATCCGGGCCTGTAGAAGGACTGCAGAAGGCCCCGATCACACGGCTTGTGGTGCAGGATGACCTAGTTATAGAGGTGAGCCTTGCTCACCAATTAGAGTATATGTTTCACAACTGTCAGCAAACTGAAGTTGAAAATGCATGTTTATATGATAGGCATATGACAACGACGAGTGGGTATAGCTATTGCTTTTGGATCCCGACAGCTTGTTGACATAGAGAGAAGACTTGCATAGACCTAACAAATCAATGTCTTGTTTAGATTTGTATGGAAGAGTCTGCTCCTCCTTCCTGCTTTATTTTGGGATCAGCTATTATATTAGAGATATTGTCTGTTTAGTTAGGAGTCCGCCCGGAGAAGGTGTTGTGTTTGTGCATGGAGAACAATAATCTATTCAGGAGGGGAGTTAGTAGATAAATACAGCCATCTTACGGCCGATGGATGTCGCCCTTCCATGCATGGAACCTGCCATGCACTGCAGTTTGCAGAGTGACAATCACAGACTTATAGAGGGGGGTATATTCTGATTAGAATCTCTGCCAGTGAAAAATATATTGATTCAGTCACAAGTTTCAATATACAAACTATTGTTCCATTGATTCAATTAATGGCCAGGGTACAATTTCACATTTCTGATTAGTTGGCTTATATATAATATAGTTTAGTAAATAGTTTTGTATATAATGTTATTTTTTAATGAGTTGTATCACTGAACTTATAACAAAATCAAGTAACTGAAAAAATATATGTAAATAAATGCACAATTTCACATTGCCTCCACTTTACACTATATATTTAAAATTGGTTTTCTACAGCATGTGCATTTGTCAGTGAGACAGTATAGAGTCCAAATTCTATAAATTCCACTGATGCAGTTGGTTCCTTCTGCAGCAGGTTAGTTGACCATAGTAAAGATTTAGTGGCAAAGGCAATGAGGGAAACCATTAGAGTGCAATTTCGAATACACCTACTTAGTTGTTTTACAGATTACTCACACAAATATTTACACCACACATTATCTCTCTTGCTCTCTCTCTCAAACACAAGGGCCACAAAAGCATATACAAGCTATCTATTACTGTGTATTTATTATGTTAAAAAACAATGATATTGATAACAAAAATCAAACAATATAAAACTCTGACGTAGCAATAAAGTATACAGAAGCCCATACATTCAGGAATTGTTCATCCATGTGCGCAAGCAGGTATACCTGACTGTCATTGTGTGTGGGAGCATTGGCGTGTTTGTAAAATATGGAAAACAAATTGTGCATGACTTAAAAGCATCTAGAATAATATCCCTAAACAAAATAATGTTATTTATTTATTTTCCTTTGTTTATATTTTTTCCATAACCATTTTTGTTCAGTGATCACCATATTTAATTTCGTTAATGAAACGTAAACGAACGGTTTGGATTCGTTTTTCTTTTCTTTTTTTTTCTTAAGAAAGAAAGAAATGTTTAACTGAAGAATAAAAAATTCTATTTTATTTCACGGATATTTTCACGTGATGCACTGTTAAGGTTTTCATGCTTTGGTGTCAGCTGAAAATAATAGGCATGTAACGATCTATTGTAACCTTGCACTTGATGAGAATCATGTATTTCCCATCTGCTACTAAGTCCACCATTAAACCTCGATGAATCTCAGTAATTTCACAGTGTCCTTACTCCAAGACAAATAACACGCAGGCCATATTATTACAAGAGATGCAGCAACCCGATATATAAATGTTAGAATGGACGTGTTTGTTATGATGTTACTGTAATATCGTATTTCTTCGGAATGGCGAACGAAGGTGTCAATAAACGCCACCTAGTGGTGTGAATCTGCTTCGGTTGTATATTCCTTTAGTTATAAAAAATCTTGAAAATACCGAGATTGAAACATTTTACGAAATAAAAGTGAAGAGAATAAGAAAAAAATGAAAATATTGACTAACTTATATTATAAATAAATTAGGCTATTCTTAGTGGTTTTTAATGCAGGCAGGTTATATCTTCATTGTTATACCTGTATTGGCCTGTTACACAGAAATAATTGATTGTGGAAAAAAACATATTTCATAATATAACACTTTCACACACACACACACACACACACACACACATATATATATATATACACAGACTTACACAGACTTTCATATATCTCGTTCATTTTCGTATTTTATAATTTACTCTCAAACCGCGAATTCTTACAAATAAGCCATCACATTTGATGTTCTACAATCCTTAGATTAGACCTAATAAAAGTATTCTATTTATCTTTCTAAATCGGCAGAATCACCAGTGGCCTATATATTACGCAGTGCCAAATATTGTGTGTGTTTTTGTGTGGGTGTGTGTGTGTGTGTGTGTGTGTGTGTGTGTGTGTGTGTGTGTCGCGGGTGGCGGGTGAGGGGGGCTGTTCCGTTAAACAAATATCGTTGTAGGAATAATAATGCTATGGAGTCATCCGGTGACACAGAGAAGCCTTTGCTGATGCTGATCCTTCTTCGATGTCTGAAAGTGAATTCAAGAAGAGATAGACCCTTTCCCTTCCCATGGGTATCAGATAAATATAGCCCTAACCCCCTGTCCCTGACACGCACACGTACACGTACAGGCTGATCACCATTTGCTGTTTGTGTAAAAGTGATTAGGCAGACACAACTGCGAAAGTACTTTTAGTAGCCCGGTAACAGAATATTGTAAAACAATGCGTCTATCTTTTTAACATATAGGTTTAAAAATCATCTTCCCTGCTTGAGGTGCGCCGTTTTTTTCTTCCAATTTGAAATTGGCTATAAACCCAAGTTATTTTATTGTAACTGCAATACTTTTCCATTCCGTAATGAAATACTCATGCCGAGTTTAATGAATGGAAACAGTAGCATATTTGCTGATCGAGCACACCAAAGAAAATAGAAAGAAATAACAATCTGTGCTTCCATAAAGAGAACTATCATAAAATGTATATGTATATGCACCTATATCAGCTATTTAGGCATGACATGTAAAACTATATTTAACTAAAATATATAGGCAAAAATTCAATTCGATAAATGTATGTATAAAATAACCTATTGAAAAATATGCAGTGTTCAAAACAATTTACACTAATTGTTTGAATATGTTCAGGAAACGTTACCTTAATTTAAAAACAAATTGTTAGATGATTACATTATTCATTTAATAATTATTATTTCAATTTCCCATAATGTTTGGAGGGTGGGAAAATTCTTAAAATATTCTGGTATCTACCAGTACAAATAATTGTTATTAAAAAACTTAATAATACTTTTTATTTATTAACATGCAGAAATTTAGGAATCTTGGTAATCAAAATATATGTTATTTCTCCGATTTATTTACAAACGCAGTTTACATCACAATAAAGCTATTACATGTGCTTTTAACAAACATATTATTTTCCAGAGATAAGTCTGGTATGAAAAGGAAACATGATCTTGAAAATGTAGTCCACCTGTAATAAGATTCCAATAGAAAAAACAAATGTAAAATTAATTCCACACTAGACCATAAAAGGCCCGGATATTACATTTTAAACAAATGACTGGAAAAATGAAATACTACAAGTCAAAGAAAATACAATTAGGTAAAAGTGTTTTCTTTTTTCTTTTCATGTTTTTGTACAAATATTTACAAATATTACCTGTACAGAAATATGTCCTTTTATTTTGTTTTACATGGCAATATAGTCCAGTGCTATATGAATTCGTGTCCCAATAATGTCTTTATATAAAAATATGAGTTTTTTTTTCGGATTCGGAATCACTGAGAAGGCCATTTGGACACCGCTGCCGCCGTGACTGAGGGTAAAAACTGTCCAGATATAATATTGGATGGGACACTGAGAATGGGCGCAATAGCTGCCGACGTCCTAGTTAACGAGAGAGACTGGGCGCTCAGTAACGCCGACTGCACGGTGACAGGAGGTCGCAGAAAAGTTTGAGCAGCACTGGACGCAGAAGTGCTGGAAACACCGATGATGTTCTCTATGCTAAAAGACGGTCTACTAGACGGCTCCGACTTGATCATTGACGCGGTGCTTAGGCTGTTCAAATGAAGTTGAAGGCTCGGGCTAAGGTGAGTGTTGAAAGCTTTTCTGTTCAGCTCCGCCGAGGGCAGCAGTGGCACGGTCGGGGGCAACATATGACCTACAGGGGGAATGTATGGATACTGCAAAGCGGCCGGATGGGTATATGCAGCCGGGTGGATCCCATAATGCCTCCCGTATGGGTTCCCAATGCTGTATGCCCCGAAACTTTGCATCATAAGGGCTGTCTGGTCCCTGAGCACGTCTGGCTGGTGTCTCTTGAATCTTTTCCTCCTTCGGAGAAAGCTGCCGTTGTCGAACATGTCTTCCGACTGTGGGTCCAGTGTCCAGTAGTTTCCCTTGCCAGGGTTGCCAGGCTCTCGGGGGATTTTGACGAAGCAATCGTTGAGAGACAAGTTGTGGCGGATCGAGTTCTGCCAGGCGGGAAACTTCTCTCGGTAGTACGGGAAGCGATTGCTGATGAATTCGCAGATCCCGCTCAGGGTGAGTTTCTTCTGCGGGCTCTGGAGGATGGCCATGGTGATTAGGGCAATGTAGGAGTAGGGCGGCTTCACCAGGCTGTTTTTGGGCTTCTGGATTGAACCTCCAGTCGCTGCGTTCTGGTCGGTGCCCTCTCCCGTCACGGAGCTTCCAGTCTCTCCCTCTCCTGAGCTCTCGCAGCACGGACTTCCTCCGCGAGACCTCATCTCCTCCTTCTCCACTTCGATCTCCTCGTCCGCCTCCTCGTCGCCTCCCCCCCGGAGGTCGTGCATCATGACGCCGGGGCTATCGCAGTCGCTGTCCCTCTCCATGGCTTCCTCGTCGCCCTCGCCAACCACGTCGATGTCAACGTCCTCGGCTGTGAGCACGGTTTGGCCGGACATGTCGCTGGCTCTTTCGCTGCCTCCAGACAGGGTCATCTCACAGCTTACACTTTTACCGGAGCCAAAACAACCGTCCTACTGGGGTTTTGAAATATACTGGAGAGTATTGCGCGCAAAGGCGGCTCTGCTGTTGTAGACTCCCCCAGTCAACAGATTGAATGTCGACCCAAATCTAAATGCAGGTCAGAGTAGCCAGCCAGAATCTGTCAAGGCAGCCGGCCAGTCAGCCAGACAAGCGGGGGAAAGTTAAACTTCTGGAAATATCCACTGGCTTTGCTGAGTGAGTGGGCTTTAAGTGGTCTTGTCTTGGAGTTCTTGAGTCCACGGCTTCACGCTCCGAGTTTCGCTTTCAGTCTTTATATTTCCCGGGGAGTGATTTTGGAGTGCGGAGTCAATATGACACACGATTTTAAAGCCCTTGCTTTTAAAGCACCGTCTGATAGATTACTTTTCGTCAGTATAAGATATACTATCAGTCGTGGCCACGTGATCGCGTGACGTCAGACGCCCCCCTCCCTCCCCCCTCATAAACCATGCAAACTGAAGTTGTTTCATGGAATTGTCAACAATGGGACAACAGCAGTGCTGCTTTTCTCCGATTTCTGCCCGTGTTCGTCCGTCATAGACCATTTAACGTCGACAGGAGTAGGAGGAGGTGGGGGAGAAAGAAAATTGGCCTGCATGATTGAAAGATGTGATGCGCATTAACACGGTTTCGTAAAAAAATCAATAATAATTTTGCTTTTTTTACAAACCGTTTTGAAAGCGGCAGAATGAAAACGGCTACAGCTAAGTTTATCGCATCCTCTTTTATATAGTACATGCAACATATGCTGCATGTAACGTGATATTATAGTCTATTAAAATGTCCTCGCGTGGTTTAGAAGTACATATTCTTCAGTCGCGGAAAAAATATTTAAATGTTTTATTTTGCTTATTTTGTGTTGGAATGTAAATGTTTATATTTCGGTTGGTTATAGCATTTATGCTGTCGTGCAAATCGAAGTTGCGATTGCAAGCATGAATATTGTCCATTTAATTCATGCAGGATTAGCCAGTGGTGTGAAGAATACTGGGCATCAACAACAATGAAAGGAATAAAGGATTTCTTAAATTGTTTTGAAGAGGTGCTAACGACCCTAATCATTGCGTATTTTAGCATTTGAAAAAGTAGGAAATGCGGCAGCGGGTGAATGCTAAGAGACCATTCATTCACAAGCATGAAGGTGAGTCATGTATGCTGGCTGTTTTCAAGGAAAGGATGCCGAATCTAATTCAGTTCAACTCTGTATAAAGCTTCCTGCGTCGTGTGAGAAAATGTTGCTCCACTCCATTTGAGAGGGTTATTATAAGAATAAAGGCTCGCATTCTGACTAATATTGCACAAAGTGAGATATTTCACACGGAAATATCGGTCTGTTGAAAAATACCTAACACCGTTATATTGTACTATTATTGATTATACCATCCAGTCCCTTTTATGTAGGCTAATGAAAATATGTTTAATACAGAAGCCAATAATTAGCCTCTCTATGTCTATTTGAATACAAAACGCTGATGTTTATTTTTTTCATGACACATATTTTCATAAAATTATAATATCGTGGACTATTTTATTTATATGTTAAATTAGCTATAATCTTAAACAATTAAATATAATGTATTATTATGCGCAATTATTATGCTTTTATTAGGCCTGATATATTATGTAAATAATAGGACTACCATGGCGTTATAACAATATTTTCCTTTGTGGAAATTGTAGCCTGTAGGTCATTCCAATGTTAATACAAACGTTTACGTGACCCTGCAGTTTTGAGGGTACACTGTATCCCTTGCCATTGGCAACGTGATGGGACCGCGCTCTATAGGATGCACATTCGCTCCTTATCTCTGGAATAAAAGTGGGATTAATCAAACGACATCATCAATAACAGACTGAGTAAAGAGACGGACACGCTGCTTCCTATTAGACGTTCCTTGTGTTAATCTTTTGCTCAAGCAAGAGACAGGTGCAACGAGCGTACTTCGCCTTTAAAAGCCCCAAAGTTGCTGTGTTGCCGTGTACCTGCTGATATAACCTATATATTTGCACACGGGATGGATCTCCATGTCGTCCTTCATGTGATCTTTTGAAGCCTCATAAATCCGCTTTTATTCCTCTGCGGTTTGTTAATGAAATGTACATTTAAGCACACACGGACGGCTCGGCCAGGCGAAAGCTTTTAGAATAAGTTAACTCCCTCTGTCGTGAAGCCGTTAGGGGACGCGCAAAGCGGCACATGTGACAGAGCGAATATCACTGCGTGTAATTGCACGTCACAGACAAGGTCTTGATAAAAATACCTCTCAAAATAGAAAAACAGGTCGACTTGCCTAATTGAATTGGCAAATTTAAACACAATCAAATATAACTTAATAAAAAGGTTGCGAGAGAGAGCCTGCGGAGAGGCGACTTTTGAGAGAGATAGAGCGCGCCGTGCGCGCGCGCGAGAGAGAGAGTGTGATAGAGAGAGAGAGAGAGAGAGAGAGAGAGGGGATAACGGCAAACGAATTTCCGCGGCTACTTGAAGGTAAGAAAGGTGTGTATATATGCGCAGTGCGTAGGGGTGCACGCATATTTACACATAATAGCCATAAAATACGTGGCACAAACACAATCGGCTGACTCGAACCGTTGGCAACTATCGAAACCCATACTCGAGATACGTTTAACTGTCAATTTAATTTAAATTTTGCATATCTTGGCCTACTAACACAATTTTTAAATTAATAAAGGTTCAAGACCGACATTTTTGCAATTGGTCAAACTGATTTTATATACTGATCTTTATGTGTGTGTTTATAAAGAGATTTTGTTAGATATTCCTTCAGTTGGGGGAAGCAGCAATATGGCATTGTTAGCAAAATTACGGCTATTAAGTAATTGTAGCCTATCAGTTGCCAAACGACCAGCCTGTCAGATTTTCTAAAAACGAGACATTCCCTGAAAACGATCCCACCTTACCATCTGAGTAAGTAAAAAAAACTGATTGCATGATGTTTGATCTTATCAAACATAACCCCCAATTATTTGAGCTATAGATTATAGCAATGAACTGAATAATTAGTAAACGTTTTCTAAAATAGTTATGTTTTATTGGTCTCACGTGTAAGCATAACAACGAAAAAAATAATAAACGAAGAAAGTGAATTGCTTAACAGCAATAAGATATGGATCACATCAATCAAATCAAAAGTTCTTAAAAAGTTTGGATTCATAAATAATATAAAACAAGTCAGTTTACGGTGGCATATCCAGGCATATACCTTTTCAATTACAGGCTGTAAACCATTATTAATGCATGTTCCTGAGTCTGACCCCTGTTGGCACTCCGCTGACCAAGTGACAGCACTGCTATCTGCTACAAACACTGCCCAATGTACCCGTATTGACCGCCCCTCTAAATATATCTTGCCAGACACAACAGCATGCTGTATCATAGCAACAATAACGTCCAATAAAATGCAAGCAGTGTGTTTCAGTGAAAAGGTTCACGTTACACCAATACAAGGAAAGGTGCATTTAACAGGTGGATAGGGACACATTGGCAGCAATGTGTGCATTCAATTCTCCATATGAAACAACAATCTACAAAACACGACTTGTCATTTAGGGTGTGTGTTTGTGTGTGTTTGTGTGCGCTCGTATTAGATTTCACCAACACACACACACACACACACACGCACACACACACACACACACACACTAGGGTATATAGGCTATTTGCATCACCCTTATCTACATTTCCACTACAAACAAATTCTTGCTGTACCTAATGTCTATAATATAGCCTATAGTTTATAGTGTGTAACACAATTCATTAAAAGCATATAAGCTAGTGGTTATGGGTTCACTTCAGAAATTGGTCTCTTCCCTGACATGGGTTGCATTTTGTAATGATGTTGGTTTCAATGCAGATCGTTGGCGACAACGTATAATTAACTAACTGCGTCACTATTAACTGCAGATAGTTTACACCTGGGCTAATAGGCATATCATCTAGAATGCTGCATTTGCACCACTTTGCCTTCCCTTAATTCTCGTTTTTTGTTAATCGTTCTTGTCCATAATTCGATAAAAATATATGTCACTTATATATTGATAGCGTATTGAATATATTGAATATAAAATAAAAGCATATTAAGCTACAAATTAGCCTACAGCCTACTGGGCGATGTCATAGACCTAGGTTAATTGTATAGTTAATTTCTACGAGTAGGCTATTTGTATTATTATTATTATTATTATTATTATTACGCATGTTTTCAATTATGTTCTTCACTTCGACTCATAGGCTACAAACTAGTCGAGATTTATAATAAATGACTTGATTGAAATGTTGTTCTCTAATTGGATTTTTCATGGTCGACTGTGATTCCCTTAAGGCCATGCACTACAATAGGTTTAGACATTGAGCATCTCAGTTGCTCCCCCCCCCCCCCCCCTTTTGGAAAGCGCCATTTCACCCCCTCAAAGTATCCACTCTATCAACCTGCGAGGTTCTGTCAAACAATATGATGTAGCTCGTTTTTATCCGTCCCCTTTGTAGAATCATTCCGCTCGCCGTCATTGTTGTGACTGTGAGCAGATCTCGCAGTCACGACAATGCACAAAGGGGTAACATTTAAGATGTGTGCGTGTTCATGTGTCTCGCGTGCGTGTGCACAGCGCTTGTGTTGTGTGACAACATGGGGTCGCGTCGCGCTTCACTCTTTAGTGCTCTACGTTTAACGACGTAACTGATTATTGTGGCCTATAACGTATAGGCCTACAAAAATATAAGTTGACAGAACGCGCTGTTTAAACATTAAAACAATGCAAAAATATTTAGGCTAAAGGATTGTGGTATCAGGTTGAATACATAGTAGTCCACTAGACTTGCGTTATGATATGGTTTCCTCTGTGTATATGTTCACAGTAAAAAATATGAAGTCTGAAATTAAAAATATCACGTTTACGACCATTGCCGTCTGGCATGGCATATGCGTCATTTTAAAATAATAGCCTACATAATACCACGAACAGACATATGATTCAGCTGCCTATATCAATTATCAATTAATTAGTGTAGCATATACCATAGCCCGTGTTGACACGGCTTGTTGAGCAGACATAAGGTAAATTGTGAATTATGTTTTAAACAGGGCGATTATAGGCAAAAAAACTAAATAAATAACTAAAGATTCAATTATTCTAATTGATTTCGAATTATTTATTCTGAGAAATCTTAATTTTTTAAGCAAATTATTTTTTCCTAAAATTATTCAAAAACATGCATTCACGAGCTACTGCTAAAGGTGATAGTAATTTCCGTTGTATAACATATACAGTCAAATACATGCCAAATCTAAGAAAATGCGTTTTCTATCATATATCTAAGATTGGGCTACAGAGTAGCCTAGAAACAGGATATATTTTTTCATCAAAATGTTATTGCAATACATATCTAAAATATGTCTAGACACCTTTTGGAACAGACTCCGTTTCTAACATCTGGATAATTGTAAATATGTTTGCATAAAGGCAATCATCTTTCAACAATTAGCCTGCAGCAGAAATTGGCTATTTTTAGCCATGGCTGCAAGAATAAATATTCAGTTAGGCCTAGCCGACCTGTAGCTGTTGACTGCTTGAGCTCCCTGCACGCAATAATGGTGGGAAAGTGACACCTCCAGCAAAATGTGAGGCGGATTACCATTCCAATGTATTGTTAAGTATGTGCAATGTTACCCAGTTTGTAGGCTTAATTGTCATTTAGATAAAGGGTATAAAGTAGCACGGCAGAGAAGTGTTATTTGAGTGAGTGATTTATGTTAACAATAGCCTACAAATGCGCTTAGCGGGTCTCTTCTTTTGAGTTTCTAAATAGGCCTACATGTATCCTGAATGTGTAACGAATAACCGTCAGTGTCAAATGTCAGAGGGATATAGTAACACAATCGCACAGAGAAAAAATACCGCATATGTCGAAATGTGAAATGTTTCATTGCATAGATGCAGGAAACTCTAGACCAATTTAAACTATTTGAAAAATTACGTTTAGTAGAATTTTATTTTTTAAATGTTACAAATTTGAATCGCCGAGGTTTGCCTTTGCGACAGCATTTGTAATTCAACGTGATAGGGAACTGTCATTCCTTGCCTTAATGTATTGTAGCACCTGCAATGACCCCTGAACTCAATCTCCTTTTGCCTATTGAAGCATAGGCCTACATATCTGTATATCACCGTAAATTACCTTCTATATCCAGGTCTCTGACGTGCCCATAATATTCCTACTCATATGTCAAGTTCTCTTAAGAGATGCGTTTTCTCTTCCTGAACCTAATTATATAAATAGGACGACAGAAACATAAACATTTACATAAAACAACCCAATGTTGTTTTTCTATTTTTTTATAAAGAGACACCAAATAAGTGTTGTTGGATGAAAATATAATCACAATATAAATCAAATACCCCATGTAATTATTATTATTATTGACATGGACATTGTTGCATAATTGAAACTATTTGCTTAATATATTACACCTTCATGTTATTAAAAAGTACAATCCTCTGTCTAATCAAAGTTGTGCTGTCTGTTGAAATTAGTAAATGGATCTTTAAATTGTCAATTAGGAACTCTGAGGTTAAGTGGACTGAATAAACCTATTGAATCAAATCAGGTGTTATAATTTATTCCAAATAGCTATTAAATTAGATTTAATTTAAGAATGGAATCTCTTACAAAGAGTCGTTTGTTTTATTATTAAAGAAATATATACAATCGGCAATTCCTCAAATGGATATTTCTCAGCATTCTGAAGCATGCACATGCAATGCACATATATTTACAATAAATGAATGTATGAAAATAAAATTCCAAACGTTAGATAATACATTTTTACCTTATAGGTAATTAAGTCTTGTTTAGACACGTGCCTGCTAGTGAAAACATTTCTCTGCAATAAAGTTGACACCCAACCAACCAGTTTAACACATTTGAAGTCCAAAGTCAAGCGCAAGAACATCAATATTTTACATCCCCTCAAGAATTCAGTTTAAAGATGCAATCAATGCCTTCTATTCATTATGTGTATGTCTTCTAGGTATGGCCTTTGTCATTAACCAATAATTCCCCCTCCCACAGTCCCACATAACTTCTACTGCTTCTACTTTTACAAATGCCTTTGGGCTATAAATACTAATGAAATCTCTTTGCTTAATTTGATTTTGCTGGTACACTTGCAGTTATGGTTGAACTTTCCCACGAGAGAGGCTGATTGAACGCTTTCGACTCCTTATGGAAGCGGGAAAACATTCCAAAGAGCCGGCGAGATCATTTCCATAATTACCCCGATTGGCAGCCTAATGACCTTCTGTGACAATAAAAAGATCTCTTGTTAATTCCATTTCTGTCGCTGACATTTAAGAGATTCCTATCTTCCATGTTTGAGGGCTCACAAGATAACAAGTGTACTTTTTTTCTCCCCGTTTCAGATCCGAAAGAGCGGTCCATTCAATTGGGGGGGGGGGGGGGG